>JAQQSW010023831.1:0-10199 GCA_028646575.1 Pseudocheirus occidentalis
TTTTTTTTTGCTCTGTGAAACTCTGCTTCCAGAGAGGAAAGCTCTGTTCCAAATTGCTGGGGTTTTCCCGGCTGTCGGGCCTATTAGGAGGGTATTCCAGACTCCCCCAGTTTTGGCTTGGTGAAAGTGCACCCCAGGACCACCACCCAAGACCATGATCCAGATCCAGGCCGCTCCAGGCAAGAGCATTTGGCCCTGATCAATCGATTCAGCTCCTATACGGTGTCCGCAGGCCAGGGGCTTTGAAGCAGCATGTTGGACGCCACCACTGATTGCAGCAGATCCTGCCCTTCCCCCACTGCTTCCTTGCCCTGGCGTCAGATTGGCTGAACTGCTTTTCCTCCCAAAAAAATAAGTTTCAAAATTTCAGTTTCACTGACTGTCTCTAATCCTGGTTTGCTGGATGTGAAGATCCCTCAGGTGCAGTAGATCTTCTCTGAAGTAGCCTCAAGCTGCAGCTTGGGAGGCTTGGCTCCTCTTGACAGCCCTGGGGCCTTGGCTTGCCATGTTTCAGTTTTGGGCTGGACTGGTCTAGGCTCCTACCTGCTGGCCTGCTGCATGAGCCCCTCTTATTGATCTGCCCTTTCCAGTCCGTTTTTCACACTTTGGTAGATGTGGAGGTGCTGGAGGTTTGGTAGATCTTCTCTGTTTTAGACTGGCGCTGTGTGGGCTCAGCTTCTCCCAACTGTCCTCGGGCCTGGCTTGGCTGCTTTTCCATTTCAGGCTGGGCTGGCCTTGGCTCCTGGCCTCCCTCGTTGAGACCCCGCTACCGAGCTGCCTTCAGCAATAGATGTGTTTTCTGTATTTCTGTGAGTCTGAGAGTCCTAGACTTTGTCTGGGGTCATATATTATTGGTGTTTAGGGTGGCTGTGTGGGAGCTGCGGAACCTTGCTCCTTCTACGCTGCCATCTTGGCTCTGCCACCGTAATTATTTCTTTACCCACTAACTAGAGGATTTTGAATATAATCTATTCTGATTATCAGATAAGCAGTTGAAACGTTTGATTTTTAGTTGGATTTCCCCATATGAAAGAAACTTATGCAATATCAATTTATTGGGATTTTTAGAGATACTGAAATTAAAAATTAAAATAAAAACTGAGAGGAGTACTTAGATTAATTCCTAAATCATCACAAGTATACTCACTTAATGAAATGTATATGTCCAGTTAATTCCTGACATATACGTATATATGTATGTATGTATGTATATATATGTACACATATATTTATATACGTATTTTCCCTCATAACCTCCAATGATTAAATCAATGATGCATTTTGTTATAAAAAATTTTCAGTCCTTTGATACAATAAAATCAAAAATATATTTTTTCAAAATTTTGCATTCAAAGGGAAAATATATGAATTTAATACATATTTCAGAGCAACAATTATAAGAATATTCTCCCTATTAATGGAGAATGAATGCTCAATTTCTCATGAAATTGTGATTCATGATAGCAGGAGCTGGTGCAGCCATGAGAGAAGAGAGAACCAAGGTTTTTCCTGGAACCCAACATCAAGAAAGAAGTGTTATTTAAATCTCCTTTCAGATTACTTTATGTAGAAAAAATATTCTGGGGAGAAGATAAAATGGAGAATTGCAATCACAACCTATTCACAGGTAGAGACTTTATAAGATTTCTCCTTGGGTAAAATCTGGGACAATCTCCCTTGTTATAGCTGAGCTATCTTGCTCAAATATGACAGTTCTTTTATTTTGCCATATATTCTCCTCTATATTTTTTCTCTGAATTCCACTTTGCTGTTGACCTGGATAAATGAGTTACATTATATTTTTAAGTGTATTCTTTATGGGACTGATATTTGGTGGAGTCTTAGATGTAAAGATTGGTACTGTTTTTATGTTAATGAATGACAATCAAAAGGGTATCTTGAGCTTAAAAAGGGAACAGATACAATTCTAGTCTGATTTAGGCTTTCAGTGAGATCAGAATGGAATAGTGAGTCTCTGACCTCAGCCTACTGTCTTCCCTTCTAACAGAAATGAAAGTTTCTCTTGAAGAAAGGGGTGTGCTAACAATATCTATTCTTGCCTCTCTTTGAGTCATATCTAAACTGACTCATATAGACGCAGAGGTCTTAGCAGGAGCAAAACAAACAGCATAAAGAACACGATACATACTGCTAATTGGAAAAAATGATATATTGTTAAAATTAAACTTTAAAGTTTTATATAAATTTAAGACATCTTAACTCTAGTGCCTGCACTTTGCTAATTTATTTCTATTTTTTTCTGGAATATTGATTGTTCCTTTACATTTTTTTCATGTTTTCCCCCTTGTGAGCTCCTCAAAGGGATTTTTTCTTTTTCTTTTTGCATTTCCAGTGCTAGTACAGTATCTTGTACACAATTGTAGCTTGATAAATGTTTATTTATTGACTGAATATAATAACAATATATATCCCTACATATTCCCAAAGAGATAAAAAAAATGAAAAAGGTGTTAGCTATACAAAAATATTGTAGAAACTTTTTGTGATGACAAAGCACCAAGGTGTGGTGCCTATGAAATTGCAAAAAAGATCATAGTAATTAGGAAATATAATAGTATAATATACAATTGACATGTAAGAAAAAATGAAAAATGATGGCATCAGAGAAGCAGGAAAATGCAGCTCGCACATATCCACCTCAACTACCCATAAAATATGACTCTAAACATGGGTTACCAAACTCTCACAAAAATACAGAAAAACACGTCTCCCACTGAAGGCAGCTCAGCAGGAAGGACTCATCACAGCACTCTGGGAGCCAAAACCAGTCCAGCCTAGATCCACAGGTTGGCCCCAGGGCAGCCAGAACAAGCTGCAGCTGGAGCCTCCAGAAGAGTGGATCAGAGTATTTTAGAACTAGAGGACAGAATAGAACTTGAAAGAATTCACCAATCACCTCATGAAAAAGATCCCAAAAAAAGAAAACTCCTATAGCCAGGTTACAGAATTCCCAGATCAAAGAGAAAATATTATAGGCTGCCAAGAGGAAGCAATTTGAATACTGTAGAAACACAAGTATGATAAGCCAGGATCTGGCAGATTCTGCATTGAGGGATCAAAAGGGCTGGAATATGATATACCAAAGATGAAGGGAGCTAGGATTGAAACCAAGAATCACATACCCAGCAAAATTAAGTATAGTGTTTCAGGGGAAAATATAGTCACTCAGTGAGACAGAAGACTTTCAAACATTTTTGGTGAAAAAACCGGAACTGAAAATAAAATTTGACACTCAAATACGAGAAGCATGAGGAGATAAACATGGAAAAGAAATCATAAGGAACTTATCAAAGTTGAACTATTTACATGCTAACATGGAAAAATGATCATTGTAACATGTGAAACTTCCCCAGTATCAGCACAGGTGAAGGGAGCACAAATGTATATATGTACACATACACGTATGTCTATATAGGAGAGTTTGTATATGTGTATGAACACATATCTGAGTATGTGTATATTTGTGTACATGCAGGGCACAGGATCAATTGAATAGGAAGGGATGAGATTGTAAAAGGTCAGATTCTGATGTGGGAGAGGAATAGAAAGAGAAGAGCTGCAGAGAGACAGAATAGGATTCATCATCTGATACAGAAGAGGAAGTTATAACTGTTACAATGGAGGGGAAGAAGAGAAAGGTAAAAAGTAATGGGTCAACTTTACTCTCATTGAATTTGGCATAGGGAAGGAGTAGAGAGACCCATCCTACCCTACCAGAAAGTCAGAGGGGCGTTCAGGAGGATGTAGTAGAGAGCAGATTGGGGGAGGTACTATATAGTGGGACAGCTGTTTTGGGGTGGTGGATAGGGGAAAGATGGGGAGAAAATTTGTATTTCAAAATCTTGTGGAAATGAGTGATGTAAACAAGAAAATAAATTAATTTTTAAAAGAACATATAATAAAAAGAAGAAATAATGAAAGAAATATATTTAGAGAAACTTGGGAGACTTGAGTAGACTGAGAATGAAATGATGTGAACATAAGAAAAAACAATGTATGCCACAACAATATTTAAAGCTGCACAATTGTAAAGATTTATAATTCTAATCATTTTAATGATTAATCATGACTGCAGATGATAGATAATGAAGAATGCTATCTACGTTCTGAAAGATAAGCAATGGAGTTAAGATGGAGAATAAAACATTATTAGTTTATCATCAAAATTGTTATATTTTATTAGAATAGTAAAAGGAGTTCTAATGTCAACAATGAGATGTTTTTGTCTAGGACATCCTAAGACCAAAAAACAATAGGACAAAAATATTGCCTTTTATGCTTTGCTGGGGAAAACAGGAAATATCCTCAAAGGCGTGAGTCTATCATCAGAAATTAATTGTTTGGCAGCAAAAAATAAGTCAGAACTATACTGTTCTTTTTCGCTTTCATTTCCTCTGCCAAGGAAACTATTTTTAGAATGAAAATGAGAAAATAAAATGACTTCTAAAAAAACTGAATGCAAAGATAAGAGAACACCTAGCTCTCCTTGATGAATTCAAGTTACTTAGACCATGTGATCCACTTCTTAGGATGTTGAAAGAACTGGCAGATGTGATAAGCCACTCTCAACAGAGAGAAAAGAAAACTTGCTACAAGCTTAGAAGAGAACATATGTTGTCCTTATTTTAAAAAATGGAAGAGAGAAGAGAATATAAATTGTCCTAGGTGACTGCTTGTCAAATCTAGTACAGATTTTAAAATTAAATAGTGAATATCTAGAAATACAAGGTGTTCCAAAGAGTCAGCCATGCTTCATTAAGAATATGTATCATTTTAAGGTCAGTTCAGAGAATTATCCTTAGACATAGGGCCAGAACTATGATGGAATATTTTTTTAAAATACAATTTATGGGTGAGAAAGAAGTATCAGCTGTGAGAAGATGAGAGAGAGAGAGAGAGAGAGAGAGAGAGAGAGAGAGAGAGCAAGAGAGAGAGAGACAGAGACAGAGAAAGAGAGGAAGAAGAGGGAGGGAAGGAAGAAGAGGAGAAGGAAAGGAGAGGGAGAGGGAGAGGAAGAAGATGAAATAAGAGTGGTTGGAGGGAAATACACAGTAATCATGAAATCCTAGTTTTCATTTCTCAAATATCAAGAGAACTAAGGCAAATTTATTTTATAAATAAATTTATATTTATAAAAGCCTTTTCCAATTGACAAACTGTAAAAAAATATGAACTGATTTTAGAAAAAAAGAAATAATTATGGATGTTTGATAATATGAAAAAATGCTCTAAATCACCATTGATTAGAAAAATGCAAATTAAGTGATATATCAGAAAAGGAAATTGGCAGATGTTGGAGACGATTTGAGAAAATTTGGACATTAAAACCGTGGTGGTGCACTTTTGAATTGATAAAAACATGACTGTCATGACAACTGTTTGTATCACTACTCATATATAACCTACAGTGAGTTGCTTGTCCTCTCTGTGGGGGTGGATAAGAATGGAAGAAGGGAGAGATTTTTGAACTCAAAATTTTAAAAAGAAATGTTAAAAAATTGTTTTTACATTCAACCAGGAAATAAGATATTCAGGAAATGGGCTATAGAAATCTGTCTGACCCAAACAAAAAATAAAGGGGAAGGGAGTAAGAGGGAATATGGGGGGGAGTGAAGTATAAGACAAGACAGACTGAGGGAGAGGGAAATAAATATACTTGCCATCTTGGGTTGGGCAGTAGTGGAGAGATGTGGAGATAATTTGGAACTCAAAATATTGCGGAAATGAATGTTGAATACTCAAAATAAATATTTTTTAAAGAAATGATGAGTAGGCAGATTTCATAAAACCTGGAAACACTTGCATGATTTGATGTTCAATGAATTGAGCAGAAGCAGGAGGATATTGTGCATAGTAACAGCAACATTACTTTTTTGTGCAGAGAGTAAGAGCAAGGTGAGACCTGGGTTCAAGATAAATTTCGGTGTGGATTTATTAAGCAAGCAGTGTGGCTACCAGAATGTGAACTCAAATCGGTAGTGATCCATTGGGGGTACAGATTTTGGTTGTAAAGGCTAAAACCACAAAAACCACAATCAGGGAATGGGGCTAGCAGAAGCCATGACTGTACCAAAGCAAAGAATAGCCAGTGGTTAGATCTATAGCTCAGGGTTAATTTGGGAATATGGCCCAAGGGTACAAGGATGCAGTCTTCCTGTGACTTAGGGGTACCTCCTAGAACAGGGTGGAGGGCAGAGGGTAGACAATACATACAATATGCTCTACAATACAGACAGTATTTTTCACAAAAAATTCCTGTTTGAATCATTGGACACTTCAAAGAAGTTCATTAAAATGGTGTGGTTTCTCAAAGAGGACCATAACATCAGGGAGATGATAACATGCATGACTTGCAGTTTAATTGGATTTGAGTGAAAGAAGGCTGTGCAAAGTCACTAACCTCACTTTGTACTTCAGAGTCATCTAGGTCTAGTTGCCAGATATTGATCAGAACTAAATTGTATTCAAAATTGATGGCATTTTTCTTTGTCCTATCAGCTATCAGCCAGTCAAGGCTCTTCTCATAGAAGAGCAAATGAAAACCCCATCTTTTTCACAGTTCCTTTCTGTCCAACTAAAGAGGACAGGGAAACCAACCAAGAATCTCTGAGTATTTTCATTTCTATCAAGGTATGAATATTAGTATAGGAAACTAAAGTTGAGTAATGAGAGAATTCTTTCTTTTAAAGAATTACTAACCTTTCCCCAGCTATTTAGCAAACTTCCGGCTGATAACTTAAGCCTTCTAGTCAGTTTGCTTTTCAGTTGCTTCTATAATTCTTATTTTCTTTTCAGTTTGGGTTTTCACTGCTTCCTTATGCATTCCTATATGTCATGTGTCTCAAATCTTTGGGTAAATGACTAATTTTTAGCTAATAAATTAAAATTCAAAAAATACGTATTGTCAGTTTTTGAACCACAATGTTTCTATTTTATTCTTAAAATATTCTTCAAACACTCATTTGATTTATAGCTGAGAAGAACTTTTAAATCCCTACAAATGTGATCATATGCAAATAGGATGAGGTATCAAAATGCTCTGTGGACATAATTTCCTCAATCATTGTTCTACCTTAAAATAGTAATCACAGAATTTTTATCTATGAAACAGTTTTCAATCAGATACTTCTAAGAATCTGTCTATTTGTTTGAGAAATTGTGTTTAATAAAAAGTGAGTTTTATTATTGCAATGGCACAAAATTTACTTTTTCTCTTTCTCATTCATCAAAACAGTTTTAAGATGATGCTGAATGAAGCAATCAGAACAAGAAGAATTGTAAATAGTAACAGCAGCAGTGTGATGGTCAATTATCACAGACTTACCTCTCCTCAACAATACAATGATTCAAAACAATTCCAAAGGCCTCATAATGGAAAAACCAATCCACATCCAAAGAAAGAACTTTGGAATCTGAATTCATACCAAAGTATACTATTATTTTTATTTTTTTTCTTTCTTTTGGTTTTCCCTTTTGTTTTACTTCTTCTTTCTTGACATGACTGATGTGGAACTATAATAAGATGATTGCAAATTTATAATCTATATCAGATTACTTGCTTTCTTGTAGAGAGGGGAATGGAATGTGGGAGAAAAATTTGGAGCTCGAAATCTTACAAAAATACATGCTGAAACTATCTTCACATGTAGTTGGAAAAATTGTATTAAGTGAAAAAAGTATTAATATGTGAAACACAAACACACACATATATAAGTAGATAAGTAAATACATATATAAACACATAAATGTGAATAAAGACTTATGATATCCTTAAGATAAGTAATCATTATTATAGAAAGTCCCTATATAGACGCAGATCAGCAATTTATCTCCAATTTGTAATCTTACAGAGGTGATTGAGTTGTTTCTCTTCATCCTTCATTTCAAAGAGGATCAATGACATCATGGGCCATTTCTTGACTTGTATGTGAGTTGGATTTAATGAGGCAGGGTTTCACAAAATATTTAGCCTTATTTTCACTTCAAGAGTCATCAAAGTCCAATGAAAAATCAAATGACTGGCAATGGTATGGAATTCAATGGACAGCCTTTTTGTCTTCAATCCCTCACCAAGCACTAAGTACTCCACATCTCATGCTACAGCTACCTTCATGGCTATTGGGACAAAATGTTCTAATCTCCTCAGTCTAATTATAAAATTAGTCAGGTCTTAGAAAAATCATATGTGACTCCCCTCAAAGCCTTTAATAATTCTGACAGTAGTACTATCATTTTGTTTTGTACCCTGAGTAAGAGGAATAATTACCAGAGGTTTAATAACTTAAAATGGCACTACAACTGAATCAGGTTTGAATGCAAGTTGTTCTTTACTTCAAGACTGGTACTCTACCCAGTAAGTCACCTTGCCTGTATTATCATCCTATAATGTTGTCTAAATGCACTACAAGAGCATATAACTCTTTGAATCAAAATATACAATAACAGAAAAACAAAATAACAAAAATAATACAGTAACAGATTTTATGTAAACTATAATGCTTAAAATTATAAAATTTACTACTTTCCACTTTGCCTTTAGTTTTATATAATTATTTGTGGTTGTATATGGAAGTATATATAGTGAAAAGTAAACAATTCATTCTCATGTATCTTTTTAGAGTGGAATTGGGGTTAGTTGACTTGCTCAAGGTCATATGACTAGTAAGTGCTAAGTGTCTGAGGCCAGATTTGAACTCAGGTCCTCCTGACTTCAGGGTCAGTGCTCTTTTCACTGTGCCACATAGCTGCCCCTCTCCCGTATTTTTAAAAGGGTCATTAAATAGTCTATTCCACCATAAACCAATTATATCATATTTGAACTACCTACTTTTGGAGGGAATACAACAGAATCCATGTTCTTTATAAAATTTATTGATATCAATAAAGAGGAAGGATGAAGATTTTCTAGAAACATGAAAATTGAAAATTAACAACTAACTATTCAACACATATTTGTTAAGCATTTATTTTTATATTTTATCCTGCTAGTTGCTGGGCACAAGAGTTGGCAGTGAATTAGTAATTTATCCAAAGAAAATTCTATAAGAAAAGGGAATAAACTTAAGATTTTTTATTCATTAAGTTTGGGGATAATATTGGCCACTCAAGAGAAAATAATCAATGTATAGAACAGAAAAGTCAATGAAAATTATCAGAAAGCTTTGTATTCCCACACTTGGCTATCCAGGCCACTTTGTGTCAATACACTGAAATGATATTCAATAAAACTCTTCTCGTATTTTAATTGTAAGATTGTATAAACTAGTACAAAATGGAAAGGTATGTAGATATAAGTAGACAGACAGACAGATAGATAGATAGATAGATAGATAGATAGATAGATAGACATAGGCAGATAGAAAGAGATGTAAGTATGTATGTATGTAAAATGCAAACATATTCTTTATAGTCATGTTGAGAAAGAAAATATAACCCTCAGGAAAAATCCACAAAATAAACCTCAAGAAAAAGAAAGTAAAAAAGAATATACTTCAATCTATATTCAGACACCATTATTTGTTTCTCTGGGGGTGGAAAGTATTTTTCATCATAAGTCCTTTAGAGTTGCCTTGGATCATTTTATTGCTGAGAATAGCTAAGTCATTCCCAACTTATCCCCTCTACAATATGGCTGTTACTTTGTACACAGTACATACACTGTGATTCAGCACATGCAAGTCTTTCTAGGGTTTCTGAGAGCATCCTGCTTATCATTTCTTACAGTACAGTAGTATTCCATCATAATCATATGCCACAATCTGTTAAGCCATTCCCCAATTGACTGACATTAGCTCAATTTCTAATTCTTTGCCACCAGAACAGAGCTGCTATAAATATATTTGTACATATAGGTCATTTTTTTTGTTTACCTATTTTGGAAAACAAATTTTGTAGTCAAATTGCTAAGTGAAATGGCATGTATGATTTTATAGCCCTTTGGACTTAGTTCTAAAGTGATCTAAAGAATGGGTGAATCAGTTTAGAATTCCAATAGTGCATTAATGTTTCATTTTTCCCACATACCTTCTAACATTTATCATTTGTCTTTTCTGTCTTATTTTCCAATATAATAGGTGTGAGGCACTATTTAAAATTGTTTTCATTTGTGTTTCTTCTTTTTTAATTTGTTTTTTTTGTTTTCTTGTTTACATCATTCATTTTCATGACATTTTTAAATT
>JAQQSW010023832.1:0-10199 GCA_028646575.1 Pseudocheirus occidentalis
CCAAGATTCAGATCCAGGCCACTCAACGCAAGAGCACTTGGGCCTGATCAATCGATTCAGCCCCCCTGAAGAGTCCGCAGGCCGGGGGGGGGGGGGGCTCTGAAGCATCCTGGTGGGGGCCGCAGCTGGTTCCAGCAGTTCCCTTCCCCCACTGCTTCCTTGCCCCGGGAGTAGATTGGCCGAACTGCTTTACCAACCCCAAAATAATTTTCAAAGTTTCACTTTCACTAACCAGTCTCTGAGGATTTGAAGATTCCCTTAGGCAGGTGCTTTAGATTTTCTTTGAAGTAGAGGCTTGGGAGGCTCACTCCTCCAGGTTGCCCTGGGGCCTTGCCTGGCCGCAGCTGCCTTTTGGGCTGGCTGGGTCTCTGCTCCGCTGTGGTGTGAGCTGCCCCTCTCCCGTCCTGTTCCTCACGCTTTGGCAGATATGGAGGTGCTGGAGGCTGTACATCTCTCCTGCAGACTGGCTCCGGTGCCCACTCAGCTCAGCTCAGCCAGGCTACTTCCCACCACCCGGGCCTGGCCGCAGTCTCGGCTGCAGGCTGTTCCAGCCTCCAGTCCCGGCTCAGTCCCGGCTGCCGTCGTGCTGAGCCCCTGCTGCCGAGCTGCCTTCAGTGAGAGATGTGTTCTCTGTATTTTTGTGAATCTGAGAGTCCTAGACTTTATCTGGGCTCAATATTTTCTGGGTGTTTAGGGTGGTGATGTGGGAGCTGCGGGACCTTGCCGCTTCTATGTCGCCATCTTGGCTCCGCCCCCTCCTAGAGCATTTTTTCATATGTCTATAGATAGATTTAATTTCTTCTTCTGAAAATTGCATGTACATAAACTTTGACCATTTATCAATTGGGGAATGACTTGTATTCTTATAGATTTGACTCAGTTCTCTATATATTTTAGCAATGAGGCCTTTATCACAGACACTGGCTGTAAAAATTGTTTGCCAACTTTCTGCTTCTCTTTGAATATTGGTTGCATTAGCTTTGTTTGTATAAAAACTTTTTAAATTTAATGTAATCAAAATTATACATTTTGCATTTCATAATGTTCTCTATCTTTTGTTTGGTTATAAATTCTTCCCTTCTCCATAGACCTGACAAACAGGCTGTTCCTCACTCTCCTATTTTGCTTAGAGTTTTTCCCTTTATAAATCATGTACCCATTCTGATCTTATCTTGGTATATGGCGTGAGATGGTATATGGTCTATGTCTAGTTTCTACTATACTGTTTTCTAGTTTTCCCAGCAGTTTTTTATCATGTAGTGAGTTTTCATCCCAGAAACTGGGGTCTTTGGATTTATCAAACAGTAGGTTCCTATAGTCATTGACTGCTGTGTCTTGTGTGTCCACTGATCCATCACTCTATTTCTTATCCAGTACCAAGTAGTTTTGATGACTGCTGCTTTATGATTCAGCTTTAGATCTGGTACAGCTGGGCCATCTTCCCTGGTGCAATGATATTTCATTACATTCACATATTGTCTCGTTCTTATTGTTCTCTGTGTGGCCAAAACCAAATGACCATCTTTGTCCCAGACTTCAGTTTTTCTCCTGCTGTTCTCTTAATACCTCAGCCTCAGGGACAATATACTTTGCTTGTTTTCCTCTTATGTCTTTGTCTGCCCATCTCTTGATTTTACAAGCTCTGCTTTCTCTTTTATCACAGTAGTACTGTTTGATGATCATGTATTCAAATACATGCAGGTCCATTGGATTGTTGATGTAAATGTTCATTCAAATCCATAATCCACAAACTTTCATCAATACTTTTTTTTAATCAGAACTGTAACTGTAAATTCCAAATAAAAGCAGAATAGGATAATAATAGGAATTTGAATCAGGCATTAAAAAGTTGTATTACTTCTTTTTAAATGGCTCTTAATCTCAAGAGAGCCCCAAGGTCTGTGAGTCTCTGCTCCCAGGTAACTACTTTCCTCTCAATCCAGTGGGACAGAGATACAACAATCACTCACAGAAAGGTGATAGAGGAACTCACTAAAGCTGTAGCTAATGCAGTAAGGAGTATGGGAAACAAAGGGAAATCTCAGATCCTATCTCTCATAGTCATCATCAAGGGCAGATTCAATACAAATTCAATACAATTTTATTCCTACCGTGTTGGCTAGTCAGCGCTTCCCCTCACCACTTCTTCAATCCTATATCTTTGTGAGACTTTGCTCTGGGTATTTCAAAAATGCCTGTACTTCATGGCTCTTCATTCTATCAATTCACAGAAGACTTCCTGGGGCATGTAGTATCGATGTAAGCAAATCCAAGGAGCATTTATTTGCTATTATTTGCCAGCTACTCTGCTGGGTACTGAAGATAAAAGAGAAAACAAATAAGAGATCCCTTCCCTCAAGAATCTTACATTTTACTGGGTTGGGAAGCAAGACATCACATAAATACATGGAATGAATGAACAAATGGATGACAAAACATTTTTTGAGTGCTTACTATGTGCCAAGAAAAATAGTTCCTACTCTCAAGAAGCTCCCAGTCTGATTTGGGGAGAGAACACAGACATGAGTCTATGAAAGCATGTAGAAGATAATTTGAGGAGAAGAGTGAGAACACCAAAAGTAAGGGGATTGTGAAAGCCTTCCCCTCAGAACTGACACATGGGTTAAACTTTACAGGAAGCACAGGAACCAAGGAGACAAAGATGAGGCAGGAGAACAATGGAGCCCCAGGGGCAGCCTACACAAAGGTGTGAGCTAGAGTGATGAGTTTGGGGAATAGTATATAGAACGGTTTGATCAGAACCTATAATACATGAAGTAAAATAATGTGCAATAAGCCTGGAAAAGTACACTGGTGCCAGACTGTAAATGGTACTAAATGTCAAACTGAGGTATTTATATTTTATTCTAGAGGACAATAGGGAATCTTTGAAGATTCTTGAGCATGGTCAGACTTCTGCCACAGAGAATGTGCGTGTATAATATCAACAAAAAAAGTAAATGCAAATGTTGTTGTTTAGTCATGTACAACTCTGTGACCCCATTTGGAGTTTACATGGCAAAGATACTGGAGTGATTTACCATCTCCTCCAGATCATTTTGCAGGTGCAGAAACTGAGGCAAACAAGGTTAAGCAACTTGCCCAAGGTCACATAGCTAATAAGTGTCTAAGCCCAAATTTGAATTCAGGTCTTCCTGACTCCAGGTCCAGCACTGAAACACCTAGTTTCCCAAATGAGAATGTATAGACAAGGAATTCTGGCAAGAGCTTATAGGGAGTGACTGAAAATGTTCGATGACACTTTATAGTTAAAAATTTGTTTAAGGGTAAAGAGTCATTAGACAAGTTTAGCTGGTTGCATTGATATCCCATGCTAAATGCTTAATAAAGTATTTGATTTTTTTTAAAGATAGAGAACAATGGACAGTTGTGGCTGAACACACCCTCTGACGCATACCTTGTGCACATCCCCTATTCCTCAATGCCAGATATAAACCAAGTGGAGGAAATAATGGGGGCAAGGAGGCTTTTCTTTCCTCTAGGGTAGAGAGGGTATATTGTTTGCATTCATCCAGATGCAGAGTAGAATTGGGCTCTGCATTCTGTTTGACAGAAAATGCTAGGACATACAATTAAACTAAAAATGGCAAAGTTATCATGGCTTAAAAAAATCCCGGATTCCAGCACTTTGTTATACATGTGATATAGCACAACTTGATTTTGTTGAGACAATTTCTATTTTTATAGGAATCTCTTTACATCAGCCACAGTTTCTTGTTTTTATCTTCTAACAAAGTAAAGCCAAGTCATCTTGAAAGCATCACATTGTTAATGTTAGCAGTTTCTGATAATTATTTTGAAATGTCCAGATCCTTGCACACAAAGGTAGAACATAAAAACAGTCTTCCCATAAGTCAGAAACTGCTATTTTGTTTGTTCTCTTCTCTTCTGATGATTTGGCAGCCTAGAATTCTAGACCATCCTAGGAATGAAAGGTTTTCCAAGAGTTCAAACCCATCCTCTTTTTCCAGGTAGGATATCACTCCCATATACTTGACTTTCTGTCTTTGACATGTAGACAGTTTCAGAAAAATGTGTTTACTTTGGTCCAAATTCATTCAGTTGTCCTGAGTTTGGTATGGACATCTGCTCCAAGAATGAGTCTAGGTTGGGACACAGCTAAGATAGTGGAGTAAAGAGGCACTCTCTTGAGTTCTCCCAAAATCACCTCTAAACAAATTTAAATAAAATGAGGTCTGGAGTGACAGAACCAACAAAAGAATAGGGTGAAATGATTTTTTAGACTGAGACAACTTAAAAGGTCAGCAGGACATATCTGTCTCACTGAGATGAAAGTAGCAGGTCACATTCAGTAAGTCAGAAACAAGCTTCTAGGGGCAACTGGGGACAACTGGGGCCATTGTATTCCAGAGCTCTCAGCCCATGGATGGTAAGGGTATTCGACAACTGGTCAAAAGTGGATTACTTTTTGCTGGCACGGGAGACAGGACTCTGTTTCATTGCTCATACATGATGCCAGGTCTTAGGGCAAGGAGGAAGAGCACTAATACACCAGAGTTTGTAGCCTCAAGGGTACAGGAGGGACCCTGGTCATAATTCCAGAGCAGAGAAGAGTTCTTTTAGTCACATACAGACCAGAGCAAAGACCAGAACAGTGACCACAACTCTCCTTAGATCATACCACCTTGAAAGAAATAAAAACATATAGACCCTCCAGAACTAGATTAGAAAAAAGCAGCAAAAAACAACATGAAGATTGGGACAGTGGTCCCCTTGACCCCAGAAACAGAATCCAACTTTAGTATAAAGTTAAAAGTCAAGAAATAGCCCAGAAAAATGAGCAAACAACAAAAAAGAACCTGACAATAGAAAGTTACTATGGTGATATAAGATCAAAACACAAACTCTGAAGAAGATAACAAAGTTAACAAAAGATATATCCAAATCCTCAAAGAATAATGTTACTTGGTCTCAGGCCCCCAAACAATGTCTAGAAAAAGCTCAAAGGGGATTTGAAAAATCAAAGAGAGGTAGAAGGAAAAATGGGAAAGAAATGAGATTGATGGAAGAAAATCATTAAAAAAAATAGAGTCAATAGCTTGGTAAAAGAGACACAAAAAATACTGAAGAGAATAGCACCTTAAAAACACAGAATAGGCCAAATGGTATAAGAGGCACAAAAATCCACTGAAGAGAACTCCTTAAATAGCAAAATTGGTCAGATGGAAAAGGAGATAAAAAGCTCACTGAAGAAAAAGGATTCCTTAAGAATTAAAATTGGATAAGTAAAAGCTAATGACTCCATGAGACATTAAGAAACAACAAAACAAAATCAAAAGAATGAAAAAAGTAAAATAAAATACAAAATATCTCATTGGAAACACAACTGATCTGGAAAATAGATCAAGGAGAGATAATTTGAGAATTATTGGACTGACAACCATGATAAAAATAGAGGCTAGACATCTCTATTTTTAAAAGTTATCAAGGAAAACTTCCCTGATATCATAGAATCAGAGGGTAAAATAGAAATTAAAAGAATCTACCAATTACTTCCTGAAAGAGATCCCAACTTCAGTATAAAGTTAAAATTCAAGAAATAGACCATAAAAATGAGCAATGAATATTACAGTCAAATTTCAGAGATCCCAGGTCAAAGAGAAAATATTTCAAGTAACCCAGAAGAAACAATTCAAATGCCGAGTCCCAGTTAAGTAATACAAGATTTAGCAGCTTCTAAATTAAAGGATTGGAGGGCTTGGAATATGAGATTCCATAGTTCAAAGAAGCTAGGATTACAAACAAGAATCACTTATCCAGAAAAACTGAGTATAATCAGTTTTTATATAATATATATAGTATATATTGCATAATCCTTCAGGAGAAGAAATAAACATGTAATGAAATAGAGAACTTTCATACATTCCTGATGAAAAGACCAGAGCTGAATAAAAAAGAAGCTGTCTTTCAAATATAAGACTCAAGAGAAGATCTTAGCATATTTTTAAAAAATGTTATTTTTCTTTTTTGCCTGTGTTTTTTCCATATGGAAATATGTTTTGCATGACTACAGATGTATAATCTATATCAAATTGTTTGCCTTCTCAATGATAGAGGAGGGGATGGAGGGAGAGAATTGGGAACTCAAATTTTTTTTAAATGAATGTTAAAAATCGTTTTCACATGTATGGAAAAACTAAGATATTCAAATTAAAAAAAAATAAGTCTAGGTACATGAAATAGGTTAAGGAAAATCACCTAGAGTCAGATATCAGCACAATGGCTCTTACTTCCTCTATTGTAAATAATAAAGAGGCATTGAGGAAGGAAGTTTTGCCAGAGCTGTAGGGTATTCACAACAGAAAACCTTTTTACTTTGTAAAGTTCTACTCCTTCATTATGATGTTCATCAAGAGAGCAGACATGTATATTGTTGGTCTGGTCCTCCTTTGTTTCATCGTATATGCCATTTTTTTTTGCAACATGGGATCATGAATAGATTGCTTTGAATTCAAGGAAGATCTGAGTTCAAGTCCTGCCTCTCACACATTCTGGCTAACTCTGAGTAAGTCATTCAGCTTCTCCCCAATGCAGAAAGAGCATTTAGACCCACATGTTAAGCCTTACTGGATCAATTCTGCATAAAAATAGTTCTTGAGACTCCAGAGATGAGAAAAGGAATCAAAGCAGACTAGTTAGCCTAGGTTAGAGTTAATAAGGTTTGACTTAAAGGAATAGGAATTAGGAGAAAATGTTTAGGAATTAGGAAGCACATTAAAAGGACCTAGGTGGTTATTTGCTTTAAAAGTTGGCCCCATGTTATATATTCGTATTTCATCACAGTTTTGTATGCCTTGCAAATCATTTCACTTCCTACAATTTGTGAGAAAATAGCTCCCATTGTTCTGCATCTCTAATTAATCATTGACCTGAAAAAGCCCCAGATGAATGGTTTGTAGCATCTGATGACAAAAGGGCACCATCTAGAGGTGACTCTGTAGAACTTCAGACACATTATACCTAGGTCCCAAAGACTATTCTGAGGAATGTGACAGAGTGACTCACTTAACCCAAGGGAAGCATAACAGAGATGATGCTTTCTACACTGGAGGTACTCCTCTATTTTTAAATATTTCAAAAAATCATATTCATCACGAAAGCTTGTGAAACATCTCCATTATCCTTGAAGTTCTTCTAGACATGATAATAATATTACTAAGAACTCACATTTAAATTTACAGAGCATTTTTCTTCCCACAACATCCTTCTAAGGAAGGTCATTCAAGTATTATGATCCCCTCCTTAAACAAGAAGCAGCTGTGACTCAGAGAAATTGTGACTGTACTTATGGTTTTATGGCTGGTAAATGCTTAAGCCAAGAGAATCTTCAGCAAGAGAATCTTGCATGTTATTTCCATTATGTGACTGTCATCTTCATTCCCTCAATAAATTATTATATTTCTATAATGCTGTAAATGTAAATAGTATAATATTTTTATAATGTAAATTACAATATGTAATATAATTTCTCTAAATAAAATAGATTGCATTGCTCTAGAATAGAATAGATTTCAATGATTAAGGTGGACACCCATTAACCCTCATCTAAACATATCTATGTCTACTGAAACCAGCACTAGTTTTCCATTCAAGAATGTTCTCAGTCTCAAACTCATTCTCAACTCCTTACTGCCCTCCCCTCACCCTACCCCCTGCCACCACCATATTACTGGTTGCTATAGCTTGTCTTTTCTATCACCACAGCTCTTACATATTTCCTCTTCTGTCCACCCACACACCCATCAGCTTACTGTAGGTCCTCATTATCTCTCACCTAGAATGATATAAGATGTCTCCCATGTTCATCTCCTTAATTCCAGTTTCTCTCTTTTCCTATCCATCCCCCATATAACTGCCAGAATAATTTAACTCACAAGTCTGACCATGTTACTTCTCTCCTCTAGAATTTTCAGTGGCTCCCTATTGTCTCTAAGAAAAATTACTTCATTTAGCTAAGTCCTGATTAGTACAAAAAAATGAATCATATGAAGTGGTTGCATCATTTGAAATCATACTATTAAAAATATAAATATGCCTAAAATATGGTCATTGGAAATAAGCAAAAAAATCTGAATAATGGGACCACTTCCCAGTATTTGCACTAAGCAGGATCTAACTTTATGATACAGTGTACATGAACCTCCCATGGAGGTTCTTTGAAGGCAGAGAATTTTTAACTTTGCTTTTTATCCATAGGAGCTAACACAGGAAGTTCTGTGTACCCACAACTAATAGATAATTTCTATGTGGAATTAATTCAATAATAAGTAAGCAAATGATCTTAAAGAGAAGAAATATGAGTCTGCATTCAGGACATGAGAATTCAATCAATCTCAGGCCTTGATAGAATTGCTTCCATGATGTTTCTCCCCAGTAGAACATAAGTCTCATGAGTGCAAGGATGGATTCTTTTTTGTCTGTATGTCTCTGTTTAGGACATAGTCCCTGGCATGTAGAAGGAGTCTGATAAGTGCTCATTGAATGAATGAATTGGCACTGCAAAAAGATGCATTGGCCAGGAGTTAGATGTCTTTGTTGATTAGCATACAAATCCAACGCATTTCCTAAGATTTCAGATTTTTCCTAATAATCAAAAAATGCTGATGACTTTTCCATCATATTTGCAGCAAATACGAACCCCACAGACTGGCAAAAAGACATTTTTTCTGTCTTGTTTACAGAATCTCTCCTGAGCAATCCAAAAAGCGGCTGTTTTCCACACACATTACCCAGCCGAATGTTGTTCTGATAGCAAAGTTCATTGGACAGAGACATTCTTAAAAGGCACAAAGAGTTAAGTATGTAATTTTCTTAATAAGACTGAAAAGTCAGTGCATCATTCCCCTCCCCCCAACTTGGCACTCTGGCTGACACCATGTAATTTGGGGGGTATCTATACTTTACAGGGGAAAGGAAAAAAAACAATACCTACTTTCTTTCAAAGACTGTTTTTGCTGCCAGTGGAAGAGAAAAAATCATTTACTCTTTTGCAATTATGGCCATAAATCTTACAGGGGAGACATTTAAGGTCGGACACAAAGCTCCCTTTATCTTACCCTGGAGAGACAGGCTTCTGGACTAAGGATACTCATCATCTTAAGCTCAGGGACTGAACCTATGACTTCTACTTGGTCAGGTCAGCACCTTCTTTACAACTAATTGTCTTAAAGATTTAGCTAACAAGAGCCCTTTGAGGTTAAGTAACACCCAGGATCATACTTCCAGTGTAGCTAGGTGCAAGACTTAAACCCATGCATTTTTGGCTTTGAGGCCAGTTCCATAGCCACTATGTCATGGCACTTTTCCCATTATTATCTTAAGTCGAAGTTCCTTCCCTTGCTTTTTTCCTGGACCCCTTTGGCAGTCCAATGAAGCCTTGGAATGCTTCTCAGAATCTTTGCTGCCTGCATTCACAATGGAAGGAATGGCTAATTTTTGGTTAGAAAAGAGTGAAAATTCAAGTGTCATTTTTTTCCCATCCAAGTTTACAAAGAACCTTAAAAATCTATCTTTAGACCCCTTAGTGGTCCCCAGGTCAAGAATTCCTGTCCTAAGGAAGGCAAAAAAGAGAATGTAGCTGACATCAATGTACTAGTAGAGAAATGGAACTTCCAGCTCAGACAAACCAAACCCTGCTCTAATAAGCTAACTTGTGTTTTCTAGAATATTAAACACTTGCATCCTAAAGCAAACCAACATCCACCCAATCAAACAGAAGTTGAGCTTTCTCACTACTAGAAACATAATGAAGGCAGGGTCTAAGTGCGACAGAAACCATTTCATTTCGTCAGTAAACTGATGATCCTTTGCTCAGATTTTTCCATCACTGCCTTCCCAGTGTGGAGTAGCTCCTGGGTTTGAAGGCTATGGAAGTATTGGTAAGTCCCACCAAGATGGTAAGGCTTCCAGTGCATACCCTATGGTGAACTGTCTGTTTGTGGTCTAAGGACCAGGCCAGCTAAGTCTGGAGAGGCTCAGCGCCAGACTTCCTTGGGAAGATGGAATTTGTTGGTGCCAGCCACCTTGGAAGACCAGCTTCCAAGTCCTAGAGATGGTCTTGATCTCCATTAGTAGATGAAGGACTAGTCCTGGATCCTTGAATTGTCACTGAGAAGGGATAGTGCAAAGGTCTCCAAGTTTTGGAAGGGCTGTCACTT
>JAQQSW010023833.1:0-10199 GCA_028646575.1 Pseudocheirus occidentalis
GGCATAAAAGGGAACAGATTGTGGGAGGGGGCTTACAGTGGGATCAATGTTCTGGGCTGTGGGGTAGGGGCAAAAAGGGGAGAAAATGTGTAACTCAAAACCTTGTGGAAATGAATGATGTAACCAAGAAAATAAATTAAAATTTAAAAAAAAAAGAGTTCACTTGTACCAAGGTTCCAGGCCCATCCCAGTTAGAGGCTTTAAGACTCTGCATTGAGAGATTCCATGGACACTGATATAAAGGCTACCGAGCTGGGCCTATATTGTTGAGGACCTTGAATTCCTGGATAAAATTACTTTATTTAGGATTAAAGGATTATGACTATTAAAGTTACTTTAGACTTTCTTTATAAGGTGTTAGGGAGCCATTGGAGGTTTTGGAGCAGTAAAGGAAGATATGTTTCATAATTTGCTTTAAAGCCAATTAAGATTTCCTAATTGAACAGAGTGAGATGAATAATGTAGAGTCTTATTTAAAATAATTGGAAGAAAAAACATATTACACATCAGTGAAATTCTCGTCAAACATAGCTCTGAGTATTTTCTCTAAGTGAAAGACACAAGATCAATAGTCAATAAGTGTTAAGTGGGGTATTATTCGACAATTAATTTTCCTTGCTCTATAGTTACAGTTCCATGTGTAATTTGCAGCACAATTTATAGCTGACACGCAAGATGTAAACATAATCATTACTTTTTTTTCTTGCAAAAGGCAAATAAATAGATTGTAAAGATCAGGTTTTAAAATATTCAATGACTTAATATGATCAAGTTAACAATTCTGAAAATATATTCTGAATCTTTAAAAAAAAGTTAATGGATGAGAGTTGGAAGGAAAATGAGGTAAACAGCCCTAGTATCAGTGGAAGAAGTTCAGTAGGCCTTGAAACACTGTTATTTGCCTCTCTCCTCTGTTGTTCCCCTCACCTCATTCAAATCCAGCCTGGGTGTTAATGATGAGTTTGAAGATAGAATACATGAATTCAGATGCTGACTCTTTATTCACTCTCTGATCTTGGAAAAGTCACTTTCCAGGGACTGACTTTCTAGAAACCCTACTGGCTACAAATCCTCTGCTCCTCTTGTGATATAGCAAGTTTTGAAGCCCTAAGGGCTTGAAACCCATGAGATCCAGAAGGAAAAGCACCAAGAAAGCATAGAGGTCATAGCAAGCACAGGTTAATTGCCAGAAACT
The DNA here is from genome assembly GCA_028646575.1 of Pseudocheirus occidentalis. Lineage (NCBI taxonomy): Eukaryota > Metazoa > Chordata > Mammalia > Diprotodontia > Pseudocheiridae > Pseudocheirus > Pseudocheirus occidentalis. The sequence continues at coordinate 1,196 of JAQQSW010023833.1, forward strand.
ACATATTAACCAGGTATCTGAGCTCTGAATAATACCATGATTACAGAACAACTCTGCTTCTCAGAGCTCACACAGTTCAATTACACCATTCCAGTTGAAGCTACATTTCCCATTACAAAGTCTGATTGGTCTCTAATATCCTAAGATTATATTCCACTTAATTAACTTATTTTGCAAGAGAGGTAACTAAAGGCTTAACACTATCTTAATGAAATAGTTATGTACTTTTCCTATAGGATCTGGGAACTTGCTAGAAATAAAAGCATTAATGAACATATCACACTAATATAATGCTTATATAAGTGCCTTGAAGGCAGGAATTGTATCTTTTTCTTTATCTTGATGTACTCAGAATCTCAAAAAATTTCTGGACTATAATAGGTGCTTAAAAGGGTGATAATATACTAGGTTAGAACTCAAAGGGAGTTTGTAGTCATCTAGGCTGATTCTTTAATTTTACAATTGAGAGAACTGAGGCTCAGAAAACACATGATTTTTCTGAAGTCACAGAGATAATAAAGCAAAGCTGGGATTTGAATCTAGGTCCTCTGACTCCAAATCCATGTTTCTTGAATAAAATCATTTGAATTTGTGGTAATAAAGTGTTTTTGACCTACATTATCCCATTGATCCTACAATAACTCAGTGCATGTATTATTATCCCCATTTCATGGTTGAGGAAGTTCTACTGTTGTTTCACAAATAACACAAGGGAGGTGCTGGAGTTTTTGGATTCTAGCCTCTGACAGGTTAACTCTTGATCTGGGCAGATAGAAAGGACAGGAAGACAGCTTCAGAGGGGCTAATAATTTTACTTTCCATCAAAGAATGCCCATCAATTGCGGAATGGCTAAACAAGTTGTGGTATGTGAATGTAATGGAATATTATTGTGCTATAAGAAATGAGGAGCAGAAGGATGAGAAGAGCAGAACCAGGAGAAATCTGTATACAGTTATAGACACAACGTATGTGTGACGACCAACTTTGATAGACTGGACTCTTCCACGCAATGCAGTGTTATAAGACAACTCCAAAAGACTCAAAATGAAAAGAGATGTCTACATTCATAGAAAGATACAGAAAGGACAGAGTTTGAATGCATATTGAAGCAAACTACCTGCTCTTTTTTTTCTTGTTTGGTTTTGTTTCTTCTTTCCCATTGTTCATTCCATCAGTTACAATCTTTCTTTATAACCTGACTAATGTCTAATGTTAAAGTATTTGCAGATCCTATACTTGATTGCATGCCACCATGGGGGGAAGGAGGGAAAGAAAGGGAGGGGAAAATTTGAAACTCAAGGGATTGTGGAACTGAATCTTGTAAACTAAAAGAAACAAATTAATAAAGACAAAAAAACTGAAAAAAAGAAAAAAATAATCTTACTTTATTCTAGTCTAGTCTTCTCAAAGGGTAACTGATAATGGGAACACCAACTCCTACAGCATTCCCTAATCACTCTTGTTGTAGGGACCAGAAAGAAGGGGGATGGGCAACTTGGAATTAAGATATACAGGCACTATGGTAGGGAGATACATCCTGCTCTACTGAAAAGTTGGGGGGGGGGTAAAGGGGGAGACCATAGGAGAGAGAAGATTGGGGAAGGGGTTATACAGTGGGATAGGGCTGTTTTGAGGTGTTGGGTAGGGGAAGGATGGGGAGAAAATGTGTAACTCAAAATCTTGTGAAAATGAACGATGTAAACAAGAAAATAAATAAATAAATATTTTAAAAAGAAGGGGGATGAAGCAACTATTCCTTCATCTTGATAGATTCAGTGGAGATAAGCACAACATTCTAGCTTGTGTACTCCCCTATATCGCCTTAAGTATCAATGCAGGCTGGTTGAGGCAAACACACAGATTCTCCCCAAGTTCTGATGGGGTCTATCAAGGCACACACAACATTATACTGTCATATTTCCCTATGGGTTCTCCACTAACTGACCTGTGCCCATTTGATTTATAGGACACAGACAAAGAAGGCATATTGCCAGTAGTAGCCTCACAAGTTTATATCGTCTCACCATTATATCTCACTGCACAATCGCAATGTATATTTATAATTTTAAGTACAAATATTCATATTATTTATCATTGTGTAATGCTGTGTAAGCATGGTGGACATGTTTATAATTCATGAGCCTGGGAAATTGAGATTGTTATGGCCATGGATCCTGAGAAATGCTATCTAAAAAAGAATAACAAAATCTACCTTACATATAACTGTAGTCAGAATCCAATAGCCAATTTTGACATGTTTCTGTTCAGCTGTTTGAGTCATGACCACTCTTTGTGACCCCATTTGAGTTTTTCTTGGTTAAAGATACAGGATTAGTTTACTATTTCCTTCTCTAGCTCATTTCACAAATGAGGAAACTCTAGGTCTGATACTGTATCTACTGCATCACTTAACTGCCCAGTTTTGACTTAGAGATTCTATTAAACTATAAGCTTCTTGAGAGTAGAGGCAATATATTTTTCTAAATTTGGTATCTTTCCTAGTACCTAGCATAGTGCTGCTCACATCCAGGACACTTAATAAATGCTGCTTTTGTTCCTTCATGCACTCATTCAATAAAGGTTTTTTTTAAGTACTTAGTGTATTAAGTGTTCCGAGATGTAGAAAGATGAAGTTATTTGTCAAAGATCATAAAGCTGGTTAATCTGGCCAAAGTCTTCCAGGAACTCCTAGGCTAGCAGAAGAGCAAGGATAGAGATATTCAAGGGACTTACCCAAAACAATGTGCTGAATTAGAGAACTATAAAAATGAACTTTTCCTCCAATTCCATCAATCAGCATGCATTTACTAAATGTTTGGACAGCTAGATAGCATAGTAGAGTTGGAAAGAATTATGCTCAAATGTAACCTCAGCCATTTACAAGATGTGACCCTGAGCAAGTTCACTTAACCTTTCTCAGCCTCAGTTTCTTCAAATGAAAAATATGGAATAAGAGCACCTTCTTCCCTAGTCATCATCAGGATCAAATGGGATGACATTTGTAAAGTGTTTAATACAGGGACTAGCACATAGTAGGTCCTAAATAAATGATTATCCTGCCCTTCCCTATGATGTACCAGAAACTATACTAGGAATCTATTAATGCAAACTAGTAGTGTTGTAGTTTTTGTTTTAACTTTGCCACATAGTTCTCACTATGGTTTTCTGTCCTCAGAGAAATGTTCTCTCTCAGGCTTTTGACAGCATTTTAAACAGGAAAAATGATGTGGAGTTTTTCTGACCCATATTCAGCTCAGCTCTCAGACAGCCTCTTCTGTTAGTAAACTCATCAACCACACACAGCCAGAATCACTTCTGTGTGAGGCATTCAGCCCCAGTTTGTCCATTCCCACAGCTAGCTAAAATGTGATCATCAAATGCAATCTTTCCTGTTTGGGAATTATAAATAATAGGCTTCTGGAGCACAGCGGATTAATATTTGACTAAGCGCTGCAAAGGTTTGAAGAAAAGGCAGGATTATGGTTTCGGAGAAGTGGTTTCCTGGAGATGCTTTGAAAGTATTTAGGAGGGCAGTTTATGGTTTGGTGTGCTCATTAGGAGACTCACGAAGCTGTTTCTCACCTCAAGAAATAAAATATCTAAGAGCAGGCCTTGCAATTCCTTAACATGGGAGGTTTGGATTCTCTCCGTTGCTGTGTTGAGATCTAATGCATTATAGAGTATTCCCAGGTCTGATTTTAATTCATTGGCTGACTTTTTTCTGCATAGTATTGTTACCTCCTGGGCAAATGCAGAGCTGCTGTAGAATAACCAAGTTTTTCCTGAAGATAAATCCTCTCCATTTCTGGGTGAGTCACCTGGACTTATGAAAGGGGGAAATGTGGGGAGGGAAAATAAAGAGAAGTATTGTAAACATAATTCTTCTTTCTTTTCTCCAAGTTGAAAGACTTTTGCTTAAAAATATATTCCCTCTGGCCTGAAAACCTATTTCCCATGTCCTGTGGTTTCTTTTCCGTAGGTGTCCTAGAAATAATTGGGTATTTAAAGAACCTCAAAAAATTGTCGATCAGAGAACCAACTGCCTCACACTACTTTACCTCTGAGGCTCTTATTAATTTTTAATCAGCTCACTGCTTGCTTCAAGTCTTTAGGCCCTACTGTAAGTAAAGAAAAATGCCATATGGGCATCCACAGAGGGGAGAATAAACAAACTGGGGAGGAAAGAGCCACAGAAAAAGCAGCAGAAACACAAGGCCTACCTGGCTTCAGTGAAGACAGTGGTGGTGAGAAAGCTTCTTGGGAGAGTACTATTTCCTCTGCTGAACTGAAGATGGGCATTAGATTTCACTGGTTTTCAAGCAGCCTAAATATCACAAGTTAGTAAATCTGGTCTGCTTGTTGAATTATATATTTCTGGCCTTCTCATTTGGATACTACTCCAAGAACAACATCGAAAGATAGGTGGGCATCGTGAATGGATGTACATATTTCTACACTTCACTTCTAATAAATATCTAAATCATTCATACCTTTCTGAGTCCCTTCTCTTCTTGCCCCTAAATAACCACTTCAAAAGATTCAGCTTGTAGGTATAATTCTATGTTTACAATATCTGTAAGTATTATCTAAGGGGAGAAGCATCTTTTTATTCTGGGACCTGAAAAGCAATGAACTTATCTAAGTTTATTAAAAAACAAATTCTTATTTTTATTTGTGTTTGTTTGCCTTCTTATCAATTCATTTATTCATCTATCTATCTGTAGGTACAAATGTACTTAATTTTTATTGTGAGGGGGAAGAGAGGATTCATGAAGTGATGTGAATCTGTGATTTCTATGATGGGACAGCTAAGGTAGTACAGTTAAGAGAATGTGAGGTGTAGAGTCAGGAAGATGAATTCAAATCTGATCTCAGACATTTAACGGTTGGGTGACCCTAGGCAAGTCACTTAATACTATTTGCATCAGTTTCCTCATCTGTAAAATGAGTTGGAGAAGTAAATTACAAACCCCTTCAGTCTCTTTGCCAAGAAAACCCCAAATAGAATCACAAAGAATACGACATGAATGAAAGGACCTAATAACAGTGACAATGTTATTATAGGGATTCCTTTCATGTATAGGTTGGATTAAATAAATTCTTTAAATGAACATGAGGCCCCTTCCAACTCTCAAGTTTTTTTGATTCTGTGATGCAATCATTGTGGAGAACTTCTGGATGAATGAATCAATGAAAAATGCATTTATTAAGTGCTCATTATGTGCCAGGCACTATGTTAAATGTTGGGGATAAAAATAAAGACAGAACTTGCTCTCAAGGAATTTTAATTCTACTAAGGAGAAATGCCATATATAGGAAGATTTATATAGGGAAGAATAATTTGATCTGGGAAGTCATGGGGATGGTGATTCTGGATATGATAGGGAATAAGCAGAGTTATTGATTAGAGGGAGGACACGGTCAGACATGTGATTTAGGAACAGTACTTTGGAGGCTGGGTTTTGAGGATGGATTGGAAAGGGGAAAGACCTGTGGCAGGCAGAACCACGAGGAAACTATTGTAATACTCAAGTATTAGGTGACATGTATATGGGTATATATAATACATATTTGTATATACATGCATGTGTATGTATGTATGCATGTATGTATGTATATGTCTCAGTCTATACTTTAAGACCATAACTCTCTGTCAGGAAGCAGAAATTCTCTGTCACTGTGGTTAGTCATTGAGTTTATCAGATTTCTTAAGTCTTTCAAAGATGTTTGTCTTCACAATATTGTTGTGATTATATGAATTTCCCCTTTTATGTAGTCAAAATTATTCACTTTTCCTTCTGTGGTCCTCTTTAACCCTTAATTGACCACTAAATTTCTCTACCCATTTTTCTGAAAGGCAATTCCATCCTTGTTCCTCTAATTTGTTCACAATAACATTATTTATATCTAAGACGCACCCATTTTTAGAGCTTATTTTTGTTTATGATGAGATAGTTATCTATGCCTGGTTTCTACTGGATTAATTTCCAGTTTTCCTAATGTTGTATTATTTTATGTTACATGATTCATATTGCCTGGCTGTCAATTATGACTTGTATCAAGTCATATAGCTAGCTAGAAAAAGAATCAGAGCTATAACTCAAATCTCCTGATTCCTACCCCAATCAGTTGATGAAAGACATATATTAGGTATTTACTATCTACAAGGAGCTGCAATAAGTCAAATGAATACAAAGGATTTTTAAAACAATAACTTTTCTGCTTTTAAAGAGCTCACATTAAAATAGGAGACACAATAGGTATGTATAAGATATATACAGTGATCTTGGAAGGAAAGTAGCAGCTAAGGAAGTAACTAGGTGGCTCAGTGGACACAGTGCTCTGCCTGTAGTCAGGAATTCAAAATCTAGCCTCAGACATTTATTAGTTGTGTGACCCAGAGCAAGTCACTGTACCTCTATTTGCCTTAATTTGTGGAAGGAAATGACAAATCATCCCAGTATCTTTGCCAAGAAAAAGAACAACTATGTGAAAAAGACCCCTGAAGACCATAGGATTTGAACTGAGTCATTACAAAACCCAAGGAATTAAGAGCCAAGATTGAAGATGAAGAGCATTCATGGTACAATGCCAAGGTGAGAGAATATTAGAGATGGAGAGAGGGTAATATCAGCACCCCTTAGAAGGCATCAATCTCTCCTGCCCCCAGGGGAAAAATGATCTGCTGAGTCTTTAAATCTCATCTTTAAGCTTTATTCTTTTATGATTTTGGCTAAAATTATAATCTCCATGGGAAAGATAACACTTGAAGTAGTTTTCAGTCATTTACAGGTTAGGTTAAAGGAATTCCATATCCTTCCCAGAAAGTCCATTTCTGGAAAGTTCCTTAGTTATTGTGTAATCTTTTTTTTTTCCTCCAAAAATTTTATTTTAGACTCAAATCCCAGAACACCAATAGAGAATAGAGAAAAGAAAAAAATCATAAATGTAAATATTGGAACTTAAAAAATTTGAAAGAAAAAAAGCATGTCTTGTACATAGAACGTAAGAGACGATTCAAAATATGTAATAAAAAATTTGCGTATCAAGTAAACCAATGTGATAAATAATACTCATTGTTTTGTGAATTGTCCATCTTTTCTTTGCTTCCTCATGAATTTTTCTGTTCTCTGCTGTGTACTTTTTTACCTTTCTCATTTTTTCCCTCCCCCTATCCCTTCAAAACACCACAATTTAGATTAGTTTAGATATGTTTCTCTATAGCTATAAATACATTCATGCCCTCCCATACCCCCCAGAAGGCTACCATAAAGTTTATATATATTTCTCCATAGTTATAGTTATATATATATATACACATATACATATACACATACATATATGGACATACACATTTCCAAACCTATTCTACTCCTGATCTTTGTTTTTACGTATATGTGCATCTAGTTTCCTATCCCTCTTGCCTCCTCTACTTTACTTCTACCCACAACTTTGCCCTCTGATGACCTCCCTATCCCCCTCTAAGGATCCCTCTTCTATCCCCCCATGCCCATAAATCTAAACACCCTTCTATACCCTTATTTACCTATTCCCTCACCCTCCCCTTTAAAGATTCCTCCTTTGTCCTCTCCTCCCTCCCTAGACCCCCACCATTTTATTTCTTCTGAATTTAGAAGACTTCTATACTCTTTTAAATAAATAAGTAAATATATATATGTATGTATGTATTTTTCCCTCTTACACGTATTGCCAATGAAATAAGGTTACCAGAACTACTAGCCCTCCTCTCCCATCTAATTCATGTGTATCAGTTCTTCCTATTGCACCTCATTTGTATAAAATAATTACTCTTTTTAGCTGTTCCTAAATGTTTTTTTTTACCTTTTAAATTCATATCATACTCAGGTATTCCCCAGTCTTTCCTATGAACTACCCAATTATTAATAAGAGTCTTTGACATCAATTTTACAAGTAAACATCTTGACCTTAAGGATCCCTTATAATCAGTCTTTGTTATGCACCTTATATTTATATTGGTTCTTGTATGTTAAATCATCTATTAAGTTCATGATTTTTTTTAACAAAGTCTAGAAAATGGTGGCTGGGGCAGAGGCAGCCTCTCAAACCAACCAATCCCAGGGCTTTGCAGCTTGTTTAAGAGACTTGCTGCTAGCTGTCAAAAATGGAACCTATCCTGGAGGTGTTTACTCTTCACAGGGACCACACCTAGTCCTGGGATTTTACTTCCAATCTTCTCAAATTGTTCTGAAGGTCCCTGGTTATGCCCCTGTTTTTATTTATCTCCAGTCACATTTTGTTTGTCTTAACGTGCTATTTTAACTCTTTTGCAGGGGAAGATCTTGAGAGCTTGGAATTTTCTGACTTATTCCACCATCTTCCTAGAATCCTCCCTTATCCTGTAATCTTGATGGAGACTTTTTCTCTGTCTTATGCTTTAGTGTTCTAACCCATAGAGTGACTAAATCATGGGTTCTTAACTTGGCATCTATGAATCTGTTTTTCAAAAAACATTTTGATAACTGTAATTCAATAAAATTAGTTTCTCCTATAAACCTTTTTTTTAAGAAAATGCATTTAAAATCATTTAGCAACCAAATGTGGGATTAGGTTCAAGCATTTTCTCTATCAAGGCTGGAAGCCAGAAGTGCCCAAAGCAACTGCGAGTCTGAAGACAGTCTGACAAGAGAAGGATTCTCCTTTTGTCTACTCTTGTTAACTCTGCATCTCCCCTCATGCAGGCAGTAAATCTCAAATTCTCTTACAGAGAGTGTGACCAAGTATCACTGTCTTCTGTAGATAGGATACAAATATGAAAAAGGGAGACAGTTCTCACCCTCAAGAAGCTTACCATTCATAAACTCTAAACTGGGCATCATGCCACACAGGAGAGTAGTTGGCATGGGGATGAGAGGGGGGATGATGGAGGGGAGGGCAGGGTCTGGGGGAGGGATGCTGGAAGCACACACTTCAGTAAAGGGACAGGGACAGGGTAGAGAACAGAACAAGGAGGGGGGAAGGGAT
>JAQQSW010023834.1:0-10199 GCA_028646575.1 Pseudocheirus occidentalis
CTGTCTATCTATCTATCTATATCAGTTTGGTACCTCTGCAGTAGATAGATTGGTCTAGGCTGAGACCAGAGGCAAGGAGGTCATTATAGTAAGACTACTCCAGGTGAGAGGCAGTGGACTGAAGAAAATGTGAAAGCTACATGAGCACAAAAGGGGAAGATGACAGATCTGGAACCATCCACAGGACCTGGATATGAGTAAAGGACAAGGAAGTATTTAGTGTGATTTCTGAGACTGTGAAATTTGATGATTAGAAATAGTCTTTTTTATAACAGAAAACGGAAAGAGGGGAATGCATTTGTGGAAAGAGAATTAATTACATTTTTAACATGTCATGTTTTATATGTTTCTGTATATCCACATAGAGATGTAGCAGTCACTGAATTGACTTGCTTATTTATTCCCTGACCCTTTTATATTTGAGGGAAATTAAATACAAATTATAAAGAAAATTAAAACTAAATCCATTGTCATTTCTGAGTTAGAGGCATTGGAGCAGTTATATGCATATGTACATACATGAATAACTCTGAAGAATGTCAATTTCAGAATATACATTTTGCAAGAGATTTCCATCGTGAATAGTTTCTTCATAAATTTATTTTTAATGTTTAAAGATATTTCTTCAAATGGTATATTTAATAGGGCCAAATAGTATCTTTGAATAAATGAGATAGAAGTAATACTACATATCTGAATACTAAATCTAACCCTGGAGTATCCCAGCAAGGTACAGAAATGAGTTTTGCCTATTGTTATTCAGGACATATATTGAAAATGATAATGATACATCCAGTTATGTGTCTGCTTCTGGTTTAGTTAAGTAAGAACATTCCAAAGAAGACCACAGATTTGCTATGACCACAAGAGACCTGGGAATCAATCAATTACTAAAACAAAATACATGTATTGTCTAATGGAGTGAACACCCACAGAGCAGAGTGCAAATAATAGAGAATACTTATTTTGTGAAGGGAATGGCCACATGTCAAATGCAAAATGCATGTGCAGGGCTATAAGCCAACAAATTTGCTCTGCAGAATGTGGAATCTCAGGTATAACAATTTAATGGGAAAATATTAAAATTTAGAAGCTGCTCATATATAAGGAGTTAGAACTTTCATCTGTTGTTCAATAATGTATATTAAATTGAATGTAATTTCATGAATGGTAAAATATTATTGCTACTTTTAATTGGGTCACAGAAACTTATGTTTTATTTATTTTCTTGTTTACATCACTCATTTCCATGAGATTTTGAGTTACAAATTTTCTCCCCGTCTTTCCCCTACCCCCAATCCCAAAACAGAGATCCCACTGTAAAACCCCTCCCCTGATCTGCTCTCTTTTGTGCCCTCCTACAATACCCCTCTAACTTTCTGGTAGGGCAGGGAGGGTCTCCCTACCACAGTCCCTGTATATCTTAATTCCCAGTTGCATGTATTGTAGAGCTTTAAATTCTAGATTCTTTTGATTCCTCCCTTGTCACCCACCCCCACTGGAAGGACAAGCAATTCAATACAGGCTGTACATGTGTAATTACACAGGACATCTCCACAGTGGACATATTGTGAGAGGTTGATTATATGTCCCTCCTTCCTATCCAAACTCCCCCCCTTGCCGTTCTATTCTCTACCCTGTCCCTATCACTTTACTGAAGTGTGTGCTTCCAGCAACCCTCCCCCAGACCCAGCCCTCCCCTCCACCATCCTGCCTCTCATCCCTATGCCCCCTACTCTCCTGTGTGGCATTATACCCAGTTTAGAGTTTATGTCATTCCTTCCCTAAGCTAAATTCAATGAGAGTAAATAAAAGTAAAGTTGTAACAGTTATCCCTTGCCTTTTCTACATGGGATAATTAACCCCATTCTGTCTCCCTGTTTCCTTTCATTCTAGTCCTCTCCCACCTCAGAATTCTACCTTTTAAAGTATCATCCCTTCCTATTCACTTGATCCTGTACCTCTATGTACACATGTACACACATGCTCAGATATGTATTCATACATATAGCCTCCTATATGGACATATGTGTAGGTATACATCTATATACATTTGCATTCCCTTCACCTATCCTCAAATTAATAAAAGTTTCATAAATTACTATTATCGTTTTTTCCATATTGTTATGTAAATAGCTCAACTACGAAAAGTTCCTTATGATTTCTTTTCCACGTTTACCTTCTCATTCTTCTTGTGTTTGTCAAATTTTCCGTTCAGTTCTGGTTTTTTCAGTAAGAATGCTTGAAAGTCCTCCACCTCACTGAATGACCATATTTTCCCCTGGAACATTATACTCAATTTTGCTGGGTAGGTGATTCTTGGTTTTATCCCAGCTCCCTTGATCTTCAAAATATCATATTCCAGGCCCTTCAATCCCTCAATGTGGAAGCTGCCAGATCTTGGGTTATCATAATTGTGTTTCCACAGTATTCAAATTGTTTTCTCTAGGCAGTCTGTAATTTTTTTCTCCTTGATCTGGGGATCCTGGAACCTAGTTATAACATTTCTAGGAGTTTTCTTTTGGAGATCTTTTTCAAGAGATGATTGGTGAATTCTTTCAAGTTCTATTTTGCCCTCTGATTCTAAAACATCAGGCCAATTTTACTTGAGAATTTCTTGAAGAATTATTTCCAAGTTTTTTTTTTTGATCATGGCTTTCAGGTAGACCAATAAGTTCGAGATTGTCTCTCCTGGATCTATCTTTCCAGTTTAGTGTTTTTTTCAAGGACATATTTCACATTGCTTTCTATTTTTTTCATTTTTTGTAACTGTTTAATAGTATCTTGGTTTCTCATAAAGTCATTAGCTTCCACTTGATCCACTTTAATTCTGAAGGAATTATTATCTTCAGAATGCTTTTGAGATTCTTTTTCTATCTGGCAAATTCGACTTTTTAAGGCATTCTTCTCCCCATTGGCTTTTTGGGCCTTTTTCGCCATTTGAGTTAATTTGTTTTTTAAGGTGTTGTTTTCTTCAGTCAGGTTGTTGACTTTCTCTTCATGATTTTCTTGCATCATTCTCATTTCTCTTCCCAGTTTTTCCTCCACTTCTTTTATTTGGTTTTCAAAGTCCTTTTTAAGTCTCTCTATGCCTTATAGGCTATCTTCATATTTCATGGAAGCATTTGGTGTTGGAGTTCTGACTATGCTGTCTTCCTCCTGTCCCATTCTTGGAACATTTTTGTCCCCAAAAAAGGATTCTAGAGTTTTATTGCTGTTCTTGCTTCCTTTTCCTCATGTTGGCCAATTAATTGCGTGATTTCTTTTTAGCTGTGTGGAACTCTGCTTCCAGCTGGGAAACTCTCTCCCAAATTGCTGGGGTTTTCATAGCTGCTGGAGGTATTCTGGGGGTGCTGCAGCCCCACCAGCTTTGGCTTGCTGAAAGCACACCACAGAACCATGGCCCAAGGCCATGATCCACATCCAGGCTGCTCAACAGATGAGTCCTTGGCCCTGATCAATTGTATTGGCCCCCCTGCTATCTGTAGGCCAGGAGCTCTGAAGCAGCCCAGTGGAAGCAGTTGCCACTTGCAGTTGTTCCTGTGGCTTCCTGCCATTTCTTCCCACTTCCCTGCCCTTGGGGCAGTTCGACCAGACTGCTTTGTTTCCCCAAATTTAGCTTGAATTCCACTGACCTTTCTCTTAGCCTTATTTCTTCTGCCTTCATAAATGTGGAGACTGCCCCAGGTCCCTTAGATCTGATCTCATGTAGACTCAAGCTGCAGATTCTCCTGACCACTCTGGGGCCAGGCCACAATTATGGGCTGGGCTGGCCTTGGCTCCCAGCCTGCACCAATGAGCCTCACCTGCCGAGCTGCCGTCAGCGAGAGATGTGTTTTCTGTATTTTTTGAGTTTTGGAGTACTAAAATTTGTTTAGATTTGTGTTTTATGGGTATTTAGGGTGGTTGTGTGGGAGCTGCAAAACTTTGCTGTTTCTATACCACCGTATTGGCTCTGCCCCAAAACCTATATTTTGGACTATAAATGACTTGAAATGATAATTAATCCAAGTCATGCATGATATCTGTGAGGAAAACAAGGCCCAGAGAGAGTAAATTACTTGTCCAAAGTTGGATATGTCATAAGTATCAAAATTGGGATTTAATTGTGTTCCCCTGACTCCAGAGAGATTAGTTTATCCATTGTATTACCTAATAACATAATATGAATTGATTCACTCATTTTTATTAATTTCATTTTCCAAGCAAATCACCACTGGAGTCAGAGGTAATTCCATTTAGGGGCATGATAATATTTGCAAAAATTACTTAAGTAGGCACTATATAAATGCTTATGTCTTCCCTATTATCTTCCTTTCTCCCTGAATCCATACCATTACTGTTTTTCACTTGTGACCAACTTTTCATGATCCCATTTGGGACTTTTTTGGCAAAGATACTGGAGTGATTTGGCATGTACTTCTTCATCTCATTTTACAGAAGAGGAAACTGAGGTAAACAGAATTGAATGACTTGCCCACAGAAACATGACTAGTATGTGTTTAAGAAAATTTTAACATAGAAAAGTTAGTCTTCCTGACTCCAGGCTGAGAACTCTATACCCTGGCACCACCTAGCTGCCCTCCATATAATTATGATTGCCTGAAAATAAGTTTCAAAATCATGAAATTAATTTTTCCTACTATGAATTTACCAGGCATAACTTCAGCTGTGCTCACATTGGAGCTTTGAAATCAGCTTGTTTGCTGAATACTCCAATCCTCCAAATGACTACTTCAAACTTTTTGTCCTCATTGTGTTCAATCACATGTTCAAACCTTATTCTTAAAGTAGTTGATATAGCCTCTTATTTCACTGAAAAGACTATTAGAGAAAAAATTCTTTAACTTTTCTTCAAAACTTCTCATATTATCACCAATCCTCTCCCCCTCCTATTTTGGGGCAACTTCTTTTTTTATTTTATTTTATTTTATTTTATTCTTATTTATTTTTGATCAGTTATTTTGATTTCATTCCTTTCTTCTTTATATATATTCCTTTATTATATCTTTAGTCTCTTCCTTAATATTGACTTGCTGCCACTTGACTATCAGCTTGCTCAGGTCTCTTCAATCCTTAGAAAATGCTATGTATAATGGTATGCTTTGATCTTCATTCAGACTCCATAGTTCTGTCTCTGGATGTGGATAGTATTTTTTGTCATGAGATTTTGGAATTGTCTTGCATCATTGAATTGCTGGGAAAAGCTAAGTCTATCATAATTGATCATTACACAATGATGCTATTACTGTGTAAAATGTTCTCCTGATTCTTGTCAGTTCACTCAATATCAAGTCAGCTTTCCAGGTTTCTTTTTTTTCCTGATAAATGCTTGTTCATCATTTCTTATAGCATAATAGTATTCCATTATATTCATATGCACTACTTGTTCTGTCTTTCCCCAATTGATGAGCATCCTCTTAATTTCCAACATTTTCTCAAAATGAAAAGGGTTGCTACAAATATTTTCCTCCACTCTTTTAATGATTTCTTTTGCATACAGATGTATCAGTCATGTGGCTGGAGCTATGGGTATCAGAGTTTTATACCCTTTGATCATAGTACCAAACTTCTCTCCAAAGTGGTTGGATCACTTCATAATTCCAGCAACAATGTTTTAGGGTTTCAGTTTTCCCACATATCCTCCAATATTTATCATTTTCCTTTTCTGTCATCTTATTGACTCTGATGGGTATGAAGTGATAATTCAGATTTGTTTTAATTTGCATTTCTCTAATCAATAGTGATTTAGTGAATTATTTTCATATGACTATAGATAGCTTTAATTTTTTCATCAGAAATCTGCTTGTTCATATCCTTTAAACAATTGGGGAATGACTAGTAATCTTATATCTCTATATGTTAGAAATGAGGCCTTTATCAGAAACACTAGTTGTAAAAATTATTTCCCAGCTTTTGATATCCTTCTAATCTTGGTTGCATTGGTTTTGTTTGTGCAAAAACTTTTTTATATAATATAGTAAAAATTCTCCAATTTGCATTTCATAATATTCTCTGTCTCTTGTTTGGTTGTTAATACTTCTCCATTGATCTGACAAGAAAACTATTCCTTGCTCCCCTAATTTTGCTTATGATATCACCATTGATGTCTAAATCGTGAACTCATTTTGAAGTTATCTTGGTATATAGTGTGAAGTGTCGGTTTAGACCTAGTTTCTGTCATACAATTTTCCAGTTTTCCTACCAACTTTTGTCAAATAGCAAGTTCTTATCCCAGAAGCTGAATTCTTTGAGTTTATTAAACAGTAGATTACTATAGTCATATACTTCTGTGTCTTGTTTACCTAACCTATTCCACTGATCCACTTCTCTATTCTTAGCCAGTAACAGTTTTGGTGATTGCTGCTTTATAATATAATTTTAAATATGACATAGCCAGGCCATCTTCCTTTGCATATTTTTTGTTAATTCACTTGGTATTCTTAATATTGAAACAGCTCTAAATCTCTGGGATAAATCCCAAATGGTCACAGTGTATTATCTTCATGATAAATTGCTGTAATCTCTTTGCTAACATTTTTATCTAAAAAATTTGCATCAATATTCATTAGGGGAATTGGTCCATTATTTTCTTTCTGTTTCGGCTCTTCTAGTTTTAGGTCTTAGCACTTTTATGTCATAAATAGTATGTGGTTGGACTCCTACTTTGCCTACTTTTTCAAATAGTTTATATAGTATTGGATTTAATTGTTCTTTAAATGTTTGGTATAATTCACTTGTAAAGTCATTTGGCCCTGGACATTTTGGGGGGAGCTCACTGATGGCTCTTGTTTACCCTTCTGTTAATCTAGACAATTAAAAGTCTTCTAAATATTCACCTATTTCACTTAGATTGCCAGATCTATTGGCATACAGTTGGGCAGCATAACTCCTAATTGTCACTTTAATTTCATTTTCATTGGTAGAGATTTTACCCTTTTCATTTTTGATACTGTTAATTTGGTTTTCTTCTCCTTTTTTGATCAAATTAACTGATTTATCTATTTTTCTTGCTTCTCCCATAAATAAAGCTCTTAATTTTATTAGTTCAACATCTTTTTACTTTCAGTTTTCTTAATCTCACCTTTGAATTTCTAAATATATAATTTGGTATTTAATTTGAGCTTTTTAGTTTGTTCTTTTTCTAGCTTTTTAGTTTGCATGCCCAGTTCATTGATCTGTTCTTTCTCTGTTTTGTTCATTTAAGCATATAGAGATATAAAATTTCCTCTAAGTACTGCTTTGTTTACAACCCATAAATTTTGGTAGTTTGTCTCATTGCCATTCTCTTTGAAGAAATTATTTATTTTTCCATGATTTGATGTTTGACCTACATTTTTTAGGATTAGATTATTTACTTTCCAATTAATTTTCCATGACTCTTTATTTGATGACTCTTAATTATATGTACTTTTATTGCATCATGACATGAAAAGGATGCATTTAATATTTCTGCATTTCTGTATTTGATTGTGAGATTTTTGTGTCCCAAAACATAGCCAGTTTTTTTTAGATGTCACATACTGCTGAGATATACGCATTCAATTTTCTCCAGGTGTCGAGCATTTCTAACTTTTTTTCCCTAAAATTATATTCACCTCCTTAACTTCTTTCTTGTTTATTTTTTGGTTATATTTATCTAGTCCTGAGATAGGAATGTTGAGGTCCCTCACAAGGATAGTTCTGCTCTCTATTTCTTCCTGTAATTCAACTTCTTCTCTAAGAATTTGAATGCTGTGTCACTTGGTGCATATATATGTAGTACTTATATCATTACCTACAATATCATTGATCAAGATTTAGTTTTCTTCCTTATCTCCATTAATTAGATCTATTTTTGCTTTTGTTTTGTCTGAGATCAGGATTGCTACCCTATTTTTTTATTACATTGAAGCATGATATATTCTCCAAACTTTTATTCACACTCTGTGTGTATCTCTCTGCTTCAATTGTGTTGCTTGTGAGTAACATATTGTCGGGTTCTAGATTTAAATTTAAATTTAAATCCACTCTGCTATAATGGTTCTTTTTAATGGGACAGTTCATCCCATTATGATCACTAACTGTATTTTATTTCATTGTATTTTACCCATTCATACTTTTCTCTCTCCTTTCACCCTATCCTCCCTCACTTGTGTTTTGCTTCTGACCTCCACCTCCTTCAATCATCGCTCCTCTCTCCCCTGTATATTTTCTTTCTACTTTCCAGTCCTACTTCTCTATGAGGTAAGAGAGATTTCTTTACTCAAATGAGTGTGTATTCTATTCCTTTTTTGAGCCAGCTCTGATGAGAGTAAGGTACAAACAATGCTCACCCCTCCCTCCTTTCATTGTACAATAATATTTTTGTCTGTACCTCTTCATGCGATGTTCTTTTTTTTACTCTATTCTACCTCTCTCTCTCCTCTTCTCTTGATATAATCATTTTAGTCAAGTCTTATTTTTTATATCATCATATAAAAGTCAACTTACACCCACACCTTCTGTCTATGCATATGTAATGGTAATGGAATTTGGAGATGCCCCTGAATTGACTTGGCTTTTGGGTTGAGTGTTAAGACCCAGAGCTTGTGAATCCCACTTGTGGGATGGACTTGTTGATTTGAAGAGAGGGGCCTGACCTGGGAGGAACCATGAATGGTAAGGAAGGCTCAAGCCCAGAGAATGCCAGAAGAAGAAGTACTTTTGGGAAGAGCAGTATCCATTTTTGTTGAGCCTGAGTTGCTGAGAGAGACTGCAAAGAGCCCATTGGAGCTGCCCAGGACTTTTGAGGACTGCCCCCTGGAGCTGCTGAGAACTGAGGAGAAATAGCTATGATGCTGGTATTTTGTCTGTCTGTTTTGATGTTGTTTTTTCAGATTCACCTGATGGTGGACAGTGCTGCTGTTGTAGAGGTCTTGGAACCTGGTTGTTGGTGCAGAAGCCCTGAAGAAGGACTTTCTTGTTGTATGTTCATAGAAATCCTAGAAGGGGGCCTTGCTGATACTTTCAGAGCCTCTGGGACTGTTCTATATGCAGAGTGTGACTTGATGAGGACACTGGCTTTGTTGAGCTTTGTCTCCCCAGGAACTGAGATTGCTGAGGGCTTGCCTCAAGTGAAGATGAAAGAAGGGCTCTTCCTTGGTCTTTCCATGCTGAGATGTTATGCATTCAACAGAGTTTTGCAACAATATAACAAAGATAGAACACAATAAACACAGAAAACAATATTTTAGGGTGGGGCTTGAGCACAAACTCCCCATCATTCTCCCCCGAACAAATGGGGTCCCAAAAGCTTGGTTTAAGGGGCGAAGATCTCTTCTTCCATGGCTACTTGCTGCTCAAATTGTATGTAGAGCTGTCCCTGTCCCAAGGGGTCCCATTTGAGAGTTCAGTTCTTTAGTCAGCATTTGGAATGTGCTTGATGCCAGGTCCAGGGGTGACATCCAGACTGAGCTATTGAGCATCCACTGGTGGAGGGTACCAAGCCTGTGGAAACAAATCTAACAAACAAGGTGAACAGACAAAAAACCCAAGAAGGAAACAATAACCAGAAACAAGGTAGACATAGGATTAGCCACGCTAATGGAATCCATGAGCTCACTATTGTAGCCTCACTCATGGTAGAAAATATGAGTATGAGTCAAGGGTACAATTTTATAATCATCTTCTCCAGAATAAACAATAGTTACCGTGTAATCCCTCCGATGTGCTATAATCTCTGCAGCCTTTGGAACATCATCTGTCTTCTGTTTTACCCATACTTTAGCTCCCAAATTTATTCTATTAATAGAACCAAATCCTTCAGTTCCTTTGATAGTTATTTTGGAAGGAGGGGCAGTTTTCACAAGTGTTACTGTTTTACAAGGAACAATAATCACGTGAACTATCGTATCGTTTTTTCAAATCTGTATGGGCCTTTCACCTAAATTATGAAATGTCACAACAATTTCTCCTTGATAATTAGAATCTATTACTCCACCCAATACATGTATTCCTTGAGCTGATAATCCTTATTTGGGCAAAATCTGTTCAAAGTGATTTTTAGGGATTCTTATGCATATTCCAGTGGAGATTTTTCTTATTTCTTTTCTGTCCAACCAAAAGTCCTCTAAATGTAAATCATACCCCACCGAGCCAGGTGTTCCAGAGTATGGTGCTGGGACATCTGGCCTCAAAGTCCAATACTCAATATTTGGGATCTTAAATGTTTGCTGTTA
>JAQQSW010023835.1:0-10199 GCA_028646575.1 Pseudocheirus occidentalis
GGGGTAGGGGAAAGATGGGGAGAAAATTTGTAATTCAAAAATCTCATGAAAATGAATGATGTAAACAAGAAACAAATAAAATTTATTACATAAAAAGACTATATTTGTTCCATAAAAGAAGTGTAGAAGAACATTTTCTTTCTCACACTTAAAGGACAAATTATATAGTATTGGTATTAATTGTTCTTTAAAAGTTTGATAAAATTCTTCTGAATCCAGGATCGGGAGTACTATCCCTTTGGGAACTTCTTTATAACTAATTCTGATTCCTTCTCTGAAACTATATTATTAATATCTTTACTTGGTATTCTGTTTGTTTGGGAATCTTATATTTTTTAAGTTTTTCATTGCCCTTTGTTTCTTTTCATTTATTCTGGTTTTCTTGAGATTGCACCTTGACCACTTGGTATTTTGTTGATTTCATTTCCTCTGCTCTTTAATCATGTTGCCTAAGCCCTAAGGTTTTCCCAAAGGACTAGCTCTTAGGATTTTTATCATTTACATAATATTTTTGTATAAAACTTATGTATTTTTCTCCTAATGTTCAATATTTGCCCTTTTCATTTTTTTAGTTTGTTGGCTTTTTAATAACTTAATGGACATCCATTTTATTAATTCTTTCCTTTTGTTTTATTAATGCATGTTTTAGAGATATGCATTTTCCTTAGGACTTTACATGCATCTTGTTTTCTTATTATATTTGGCTATATTTGACGGCTATATAAGCTGCCAAAACTTTGTGCATCTTTATTCTGCCATTCAATACATTAGCCATTTCTTTATGATTTATGTAATCCATCTCCTCAATCTTCATTATTCTTGATGCCTTTTATATCTTTGTACATGATAAATTAGTTTTATCCTAGATGATTTCTTCTATTACAACATTGTTCTCCTTTGATTGTTTTCATACTTGTATAACTATTCTTTCTCACTCTCTTTTTCTGGACCATCATCCAGTTCAGACCCACTAAAATGTGTATCCCCCCCAAAGCTCTTTCTTGGGCTTCTTTTCTGCTATGGCTATGCTGTCTTGTTGGGTGATTACAGAATTATACAAATGATTCATAGTTCTTTACGTCTAGTTTTAGCCTCTCTCCTTAGCAACAGGGTTTTATCACCAACTGTCTTTTGGATATCTCTAACTGAATGCCCATAGATGTTAAAAATTTAACCTGTCCAAGACAAAGTTAATTATCTTTACCTAAAAACCTTTCCCTCCCTGAACTTTCCTATTACTGAAAAGTCACACGTCATGGCAATCTGGCATTATCTTTGCCTCCTCACTCTTATTATCTTTACCCAATTAATTCTCTAATATTGTCATTTGTACCTTCATATCATTCTTTGATATGTTCTGTACTATCCATTTATGTAACTGTATTGTTAATGGAATGGGATGATATTTCTTGCCTGTTAATATGCCTATGTGACCTGTTTTGAGCCTGAATCACGTGAGCCTGGGTCACATGGAACTTGTGGTTGGAGTAGCCTACTGAATGAGTAGAGCAGGAAGTGGGAGAGTGAGGTGTGGTTGAGAGAAAGAGGAGGCAGAGAGAGGCAGAGCAGCTAGCATGGGTGAGAGGGACATTTTGCCTGACAGAACTTGCTTGTGGGGAGACCTGACAGAGGGAAGGCTTGAGGATGGTTGTCCTCCCAGGATTCATAATGTTTACCAATTTCTTTATTACCCTGGTGGATTTGGCTTTCTGGCATATGAATAAATTTCTTGGTTTTGTCTTCAAAGAGAGTCTATTGTATCTTGTGATTCAAACCTGGAAATATGCCTGTAATTCATAGCAGTCACGGTGGGTATTGCATTGGCAATATAGTAGCCACCACCCTGATATGGACAACTATCATCTCATTCATGGACTATTCCAAGAGACTTCTTATTGATCTCCCTTATTCAACTCTCTACTCATTGTAAAAGAGATTTTTCCAAGGCACTTGTCTGACCATATCACCCCTTCTAATCATTCAATCTAGTGGACTCCTATTATTTCCAGGAATAGATATTAAATGCCCCAGTTCAGTATTTAAAGCCCTTGATAACATATCTCATCCTAGATTTCTAGACTTTTCCACTTTTCTCACTTCCACTTTGAAATTCAGCAACAACTGCTCCTTGTACATGATGCTTAATCTATTAATTCCATGCCTTTTTACTAGCTGTTCACCATGTCAGAAATATTCTCTCTACTTCCTGACTTTGTTTGCTTCCTCCAAGACTCAGTTTTAAACCCGGTTTCTTCGGAAGCCTTTTCCAATTCCAATCCTTGCAAGTGCCTTCACTCTGAGATTATCTTTTACTGACACTAACTATAACTTGAATTTACAATTTACTATATGTTGTCCCCTAATTATGAAGTGAGCTCATTGATGTCAGGGGCTGTGTTTTTGCCCTTTTATTTCCACAGCATTTAGCACAGCACCTAGTATACAATAAACAATTATAGATTGTCTGATAGTAAATGAATCAGCAATCATTTATCAAGGGTCTTTACATTTTAGATACTATGCCAAGTACTGGAGATACAAAGACCAAAATGAACCAGTTCTTGAAACCTACATTCCCTTTGAAATTAAATTTAAAATCTCATTTGTTTTTCTTTCCTAGCAATCTCTACATTGCCTGGCATGGGGGCATGGGAGGAAAAAAACAGCAATATAGCCTGGGGAGGAATAATGACATGACAAGGATCGGTGCCGATATAAATGAACCCCAGTTATATTTAACTGGAGAATAATAATAGCAACAAAACAGTATCAATAACAACCGATTTAACACTTGAAAATCTCTTTCCAGATATTTCATTTAAGCAAATAAGGTTTAAAAAAGTGTTATCTATAATGTTATGCTTATTTTATACATGTAGAAACATCTTGAGAGAAGTTAGGTGCTCAGGTTTAGAGGGATGGTAAGTATCCAAGGCAATGTTTGAACCCCAACATTCTTGTCTACATGTCTAGCACTCTCAACTATTTCACACTGGATCTAATAAGTTAATTAGTTGGCTAATAATTACCTGATTTTGGTATCCTATCATAGTGTCAAAGAATCTTAGATTTAGATAGGGTATTAGATATATCTTCTCCTGACTACAAGGCCAGTTGTCTTTCCACTATATTTTGTTGCATATTGCCTAATTTTATAGATGAGAAGACAGGCTGGGGGGCTAATTGTGACACCCAATATTGTATGAGTTACAGGTGATAGAGCAATAACTGTCATTCAGGTTTCCTTTTCTTGTCAGTGCTTTTTCTTTATTTTATCTTAGAGGGGGGAAGACAAGGCAACAGGGATTAAGTGACTTTCCCAAGGTCACAAAGCTAGTAAGTGTCAAGTGTCTGAGGCCAGATTTGAACTCAGGTCCTCTTGACTCCAGGGCCAGTACTCTACTCATTGTGCCAACTAGCTGGCTCTCAGTGCATTTTATATGGCACCATATTATAATTGCAGGTATTATTTTTGTATTTAAAGAAAACCAGTGTGATGATATTAACTAATTTTAATCTGGCATCAAGTGCAGATATTCATCCTACAGGAAGCAATTCCATTTAATTTAGGATATTTAAAACCAACCTGTGAATGCCTATGCATAATTATAGACTTTTGAAAGATTTTAACTATTGCTTGTTCCTAATAATCCCCTAACGGTAAAGAATCTCTTCTTGTGCATAGTAGGCATGTAATAAATGTTGAATTGAGTGGAATTGAACTTTTATAAATTCTTAACCATGAAAAGCAATGTGTTCAAAGTGGAATCCTGAGGTGTCCATTTTTTATAATAAACCTGGGCATTTAAAAAATAAAACAGGTCTTATTTTTAAAACTTTTGTAGGTACATTTTTAAAATATGGATAAAAATGGACTATTAAAACTACCCATAAAAGGATACACTAATCCCTGTGTATTTATTTTGACAGAAAGCACAAACATTTGCTTGTATCAACAGTTGTCCAAAAATATCATATTTTCATAGAATATTTTAAAGTGTGGCTCAAAATTGTGTATAACTAAGTGGTTTGTAATTAAGAGTGAAAATTTTTAGATGATCCTTGGAACTAATTTCAAAATTGCTTTGTATTTTATTATATTAATCAATGTGCATATATCTGTCCAAACATTGTGCAATTGTGAAGAAACTTCTAAAATGTGTTATTTTTTTTTAAAGGAAATAAGGTGAAAGTCTAAGCTTTCCTTCCATTTTCACTTTCAGGATGAGAATGAGGACTTTTGGGAACTCATTTTGTATTCTCTTTCTTTTTCAGTGCTCTGATCTACAGTGTGTCTAAATTTTAATATCATTATATTATAACAAGAGTTATAATAAGACCAATTAAAAGTATTTAAACAGTGTGAAGTCACAGTCTTTGGGATTATGATAATTTTGTGAAATACATGGAAAATATTTTACCAATGGTTATTACATAATTAATTGTAGAGAGAATGATCATCCAGAAATCATTAAACTAGAGAAGAGGATAGATGCCTGAAACAAAATGACTGATCAAATGAAGTCATTCACAGAAAATACAATTTTTTTGCTTGTGTTTCAGAAACTGACTTCTCCATATAAGCTTAAATTAAATGCAGTGATAAAAATACTCTATAAATACTAGCACATCCACAGTAATTCTCTACTACAGATTTTAAAAAATTGACAAGTGAGGTCCATAGCAAGTACAATGGTGGAGGTCACTCAAAATATCAAGTTTGTTTGTCAGGAACCCCTTAATGTGGCTGTGTCTTACACAATAGTGGTGCCAAGTATAAACACATGGCTAAAAAGCTATACTTGTGCAAATGTTAATACAGAAAGCCATTTGTCAAGGGAAGTACTTTGTGAGGCTCATTACTTTAATTGCTCCCTGTCATCCAGTTAAAAAGGAGACAAGAAGAACAGTGCTTGACAAAACCATATACAGTTAAAAAGTGCTATTTGGTTCTGTGTACAATCAAAGTGCTATTCAGAGCATTCTCAGAAACTTTGAAGTTAAGAAAGAAATTAAATTGAGACTATTCACCAAGTCCTACTATTTGTTAACAGTTTGGACAAAAGGAAATTGTGCAAACAATCCTAAGTAATTGGGCAAGATGGTGGGTAAGAAGGATTTAATTTGGATCATTAGTAACCTAAGCAAAATAGAGTCATGGGTTCCTGAATATATTTTAGTCTTATAAGCCCTTTTCATTACTTTACATTTTCATTTGATATATCTCAGAGCTAAAACTAAGAACTCTGGTAACTGGGACAAATTCAATTGAGCAGTGGAGTGGGATTAAGGTGTCTTAGATATGTGATTGATTCTGTGCATAGTTGAAATAAGCTAAAGAGACCTAACTTTCCAATATACACTCTTCAATCCAGTGCACAAGCCTCTTCCATGTTTCACAAACAAGGTACTCCCACCTCTCAGCTCTGGGCAGTTTCTCTGGCTATGTTCCATTCTAAGAATGTTCTACCTCCTCAATTCCATCTCCTGAATTCCCTGGCTTCTTTTAAGTCCTAACCAAAAAAAAAATCTCATCCTTTATAGAAAGCTTTTCCTAACATAATGGAAGCAAACCCCTCAAAAACAGGACTGGAACAATTTTATACTGTAATTAACAGCAGCATAGGGTCTGTCTACCTTTGAATTTCCCATTGGCACTCCCCCAGGATTCCCTGTACAATAGACAAATGCTAAAGCAATGTGTCTTAGTGAATTGCATGTTGGAATGGATTAAGAAAGACCAGGTTGGATTTTAACCTCTGATATATACTAATTGTGTGATTCTAGACAAATCAGTTAATCTTTTATTTTCAATTTCAGCATCTAAAAGATGAGAATAGTAATAATACCTGTTTAGCATGATTATTGTGAAAACAAAGTAGATATACACAGTACTTCACAAACTCTAAAGTGCTATACACACCTGATCTTTAACTGTCAACATTTCCAACATCATCACCATGACCATCACCATAAGGGATCATCATCACTCACATTTATATTAGTATTGTGAAGTCTACAGTCACTCACATGAGTATTGTGAAGTCTACAAAGATATATTGTATATATACACGCAAATGTGTAAATATGTGCATATATGTTCATTTTGTTCTTCAGAGAATCCACATATGGTAAATATTATTATTGTTCCCATTTTACGATGAGACAACTGAGACTTATTGATCATCATTATATCATCAACACAAATACCAGTACCATCTAAAAAGCTTCTGGAACTCAAAAACCATCCCAAATTTAACTACACTCTGTATTTCTATTGATTCATTTATATTTTGACACATAGTTGCATATTTCCTCCTCATTACAATGCACATTACTTGTGTTTAGAATTTATGTCTGTATCCCCAATTCCCAGTAGGAAATATACCACATAGTGAATCTTTGTTGATTACTTGATTGATCAATTGATTAGAAAAAAGCACCTTAATTTTCTTGTGTGGCTTCTCATCAAGTCATCGTGTGCTATATATATATATGGATCTTTAATGCCTTCTGCTTTTAAGTTACTTTATCATTATAAATACCATCAACTGTTTTGAGCATCAGTTCTTTTTTTAAAAAATTTTTTATTTACTTATTTTTATTTACTTATTTCAACATTCATTTTTATAAGAATTTGAGTTCTAGATGTTTTCCTCCTCTCTTCCCTTCCCCACCTCCCCAAGAGGGCATGGATGCTGATATAAACTATACATATACAAACATATTAAACATATTTCCACCTTGGTCATGTTGTAAAAGAAGAGCCAGAACAAAAGAGAAAAACCACAAGAAAGAAAAAAAGAAAAAGGAGAAAACAGTCTACTTCAATCTGCATTCAGACTTCATAGTTCTTTCTCTGTATGTGGATAGAATTTTACATTATGAATCTTTTGGAATCATCTTGGATTGTAGCATTGCTGAGAAGAGCTAAGTCTAGTGAAGCTGGTGATCACACAATGTTGCTGTTACTGTGTATCGTGTTCTTCTGGTTCTGCTCACTTTACTCAGCATCTGTTCATGTAAGTCTTTCCAGGTTTTTCGGAAATCCATCGCTGAGCATCAATTCTATATGGGATACTACTAGGGTCATTACTTCTCAGGCTCTTGGTCTCCTCACCTCAGAAATAAGAGGGTTGGAATAGGTGACCCCTTGGGTCTTTTTGGCCAGCAAGACCAAGAAAAATTAGTTTTACTGTTAAATAAAGGATCGCTTCCATTCCAAACAACCTGTCATTGTTATAGCTAAAAATACCACAGCCACTGAGGAGCCCAGCATATCCCAACCAAACATGACTTTGGGGGAATTCACATAAGTGAGAATAGTTTAGATTCCCTGTGTCTCCCACAATTATGACTTCTGCTGATATAGAGGAATATTTGATATTTTTCACCTTGCCCATATATACAGTCGCCTGAAAACTCATTCCATTAAGCCAAAGTTTGTCTTCTCTTAAAACCTGCAGAAAATCCACAATGTATTTTTACTTGGCCTCATCCAGGAAACCTTGGCAGCTCCCCTGGAACACCAGAGTCATTTCCTTCAAATTGTAAATGCTTCCTTCTTCAAGAGAAAAGACACACTGAATGAGATGCTATCATGAGGCATGCAAAGTGTATCTTCTTCCAAGTTACCTGTGAATTTATTTTGATAATGTCCTAATCAAGTGATGAATTTGAAGGGACAAAACTTACTTTGCATTTATTTTTATAGGAGATATGTTTCCTTATATGTGTTTATGTTGTTTACTGTGAGAGAAGGCAAACTCCTTGAAATTTAGGGTTGTTTCATTTATGCCTTTGTAGCTCCACAGTCTATTGCATTTCCTAGCCCATAGTAGACTCTTGAGAAAGGTTTATTGATACATCAAGTGATTGATTAATAATGTCAAATACTTTTCTATGAGTTTGTCTCCAAGATATGTATCATGTCCCTTTTTTAGAATGACTTCTATGGGAAATAATTTTAAATCTGTGCTTCTTTTACAAGAAGCTAGGTAAACCTTTTTTTCTGTAATGATACTCTCTCTCAGAACTATGTAGTACTGACAATGAAGGGGATTTATATTTTTTTCCAGTTTTGAAGTTTCATCTTTTTGTTATACTTTAATCTTCTTTGCCCTTGCAACACTTTTATTGTGACTATGTGTGTACACACATATATGTATAATTATCGATCTATACCTATAGAGAGAGATTGAGAGAGATAGATATAGATAAATACACAGACCATAGTCAGTAAATATGGGAAGTTGAAAATGAGGTTATTCAGAAGCATGGAAATAGAATGGTTATCTATGAGGATAAAAATAAATTCTTCTATAATGCTTAAATTCTACCTATAAAATCATTCTTTCTAACTCTCCTTTTCTGGATCCCAATCCAGCTTTCTCCATCTACTGTGTTACAGAGTTTCTTGGTCCCTCTTCTCTTCTTCCTCTATATTATTTCATACAAGAATCTTATCAGCTCCCATAAATTTAATTACTGTCTCTAGGCTGATAGATCTCAAATCTCCCTATCTTCTTCCTAATTCTCTGATGATTTCTAGTCTCACATATATAAATGCCTTTTAGATGCCTCAGACTGCAAGTTCAAGAGACATCTTAAACTCAGTATGTCCAAATATTATCTTTCCCACTATACCTTCCTTCCCTATTCCTCCTAATTTCCCTGTTACTTCTAAGGGCAATATACTTATCCCTGTTCCTCAGGCTTACAACCTTATGAGTCATCTTCAATCTCTATCTCTCAACCTCCATATCTAATCTATTGCCAAGGCTTATTGATTTCACTTGTGCATCCTCTCTCCTATAAACCCTCCTCTTTCCTCTTAGACTATGACTACTGTGATATCATCAACATTTCACACTTGAACTGGGGCAATAGTATGATGCCCTGGGGCAATAGAATGATAACTGCCTGCCTCAAGTCTCTCTCCACTCCACTCTATCCTACAATCAGCTGCCTAAGTGGTTTTCATAAAGTGAAGGTTTGACCAAGTCATTTCCCTAGTTTACAAAAGTTAGTGACTCCTTATGACTTCAATGATTAAATACTGTTGGCACTGGAACCCTTTCATAACCTAGCACCCACTCTTACCTTTCTAGTCTTTTTATATTTAACTCACAGCTAAATACTCTTCAATGTAGTGACGCTCCCCTCTTTGATGATCCATAAACAATAAATGTCGAGGGTGGAGCCAAGATGGTGACATAGAAGCAGCAAGATCCTGCAGCTCCCACACCACCACCCTAAACACCCATAAAATATGAGCCCAGATAAAGTCTAAGACTCACAGACTCACACAAAAATACAGAGAACACATCTCTCCCTGAAGGCAGCTCAGCAGCAGGGGCTCAGCGCCACTGCTGGAGTGGATGTTGGAACACCCTGAAGCTGAGACCGTGGCCAGGACCGGGTGGTGGGAAGTAGCCTGGCTGAGCTGAGCTGAGAGGGCACCGGAGCCAGTCTGCAGGAGAGATCTACAGCTTCCAGCACCTCCACATCTGCCAAGGCATGAGGAACGGGATGGGAGAGGGGCAGCTCCCACGTCAGCGGAACAGAGACCTGGCCAGCCCAAAACCACAGGGGCCACACTAGGCCCCAGGGAGGCCTGGGGGAGTGAGCCTCCCAAGCTTGAGTCTAATTCAAAGAAAATCTAAAGCACCTGCCTAAGGGAATCTTCAAATCCTCAGAGACTGGTTAGTGAAAGGGAAACTTTGAAAATTAATTTGGGGATGATAAAGCAGTTTGGTCCAATCTCCCCCTGGGGCAAGGAAGCAGTGGGGGAAGGGAACTGCTGGAACTGGTGACCCCGCCAGGCTGCTTCAGAGCCCCTGGCCTGCGGACTCCACAGGGGGACTTAATTGATTGATCAGGGCCAAGTGCTCTTGTGTTGAGTGGCCTGGATTCAGATTGTGGTCTTGGGTGGTGGTTCTGGGGTGCACTTTCAGCAAGTCAAAGCTGGGGAGTCTTGCAACATCCCCCTAATAGCTCCAACAGCTGGGAAAATGCCAGTGATTTGGAACAGAGCTTCCCCCCTTGGAAGCAGAGTTTCACAGACCAAAAAAAAAACCAACCAATTAATTGGTTGGCCAACACGAGGAAGAGGAAGCAAAATAAAAACACCAGTAAAACTTTAGAATCCTTTTTTATGGATAAAAAGGGTCAAAGCATGGAATGGGAGGAAGACAGCC
>JAQQSW010023836.1:0-10198 GCA_028646575.1 Pseudocheirus occidentalis
TCCTCCCTCCCTCCCTTCCTTCCTTCCTTGATTTCTTTCTTCCTTTCTCCCCCTCTCTCTTTAGTTGTATAGTCATTTCCAGTTGAGTCTGAGTTTTCATGACCCCATTTAGGGTTTTCTTGGCAAAGATACTGGCTTGGCTTGTCATGTCCTTCTCCAGTTCATTTGACAGATGAGGAAACTGAGGCAAACAGGGTTAAGTGACTTGCCTAGGGCCGCATAGCTAGTGTCTGAAGCTGAATTTGAATGCAGACCTTCGTGACTCCAGGTCCAATTCTTTATACTGCGACACTTAGTTGACCCTCACTGAATATATCAGGTTTAATTTTATTTGAGGAAAGTATATCTTTCAAGCTGCAGTGATAGACAGGGGAAAGGCATGATAACACACGTGAACTGGGAATTTATTTCTCTTCTGCTTTTGGTACTTTGGTCATTGGCTTGGGGAGGATAACATTTTTGCTGACTTTCCTTCTTATGCCTGGCCAGGGTGGGATGATCCGTTTTCACCCTACATTAGCTGTGGTCAAGGGCTCAGTTTGGACAGTTGATACCAGTTTGTCCATGTGAAGACTATCTCTGCATGTGGGGAACTGAGGATTTCAGAACCAAAGGCTCCGATGGAAGGATGGATGGCTCCCACGAAGTCTTCAGCTTTCTGATCTTGTTGGCTTTGTGTCTGGTTCTATCAGTTGCCCTTCTTTGTGGGCACAGTTGGTCAACTGGGGTTTAGTCAATGGATCACAAATTATATTGAGACTGAAACTGAGGTTTGATATGGTCCTAATTAGACCTGTTTTATTATATGGGAACTTATTGACTATTCAGAGCCTATCAGACGAACCATCATTGACATGGAAAAGGAATTCTACCTAGGGAGAGTCAGTATGGATTGAATTTAAGGCCACCAGGTGATGCAGTAGACAGAGAATAAAGCTTGGAGTGGGAAGATCTGAGTCCAACATGGCACCAGACTCTACTAGGTATGAGACCTTGGGCAAGTCACTTAACCTCTTGACCTCAATTTCATTATTGTTAAAATGGGAATAACAGCAACATCTACCTCACAAAGTTGTTATGAGGATTAAAGAATTTCTAGCTACTATTACCATTCCAGACAGCGCAGTGGCACAGTGATAGAAGGCCCCGGGATCAGGAAGGTTTGAGTTCTAATATGACCTCAGACACTTAACCCCGCGTGCCTTTATCCACAAGGGAAGAAAATGGCCAACCACTCCAGGGTCTCTTCTAAGAAAACCTTACGGACAGTACTGACGTGTTGTGGTCCACAAACATGACTGGACAACAATACCCATATATGTGGACCTATGAACTTTACATGCATACCATAAATATTTGGAAGATACTTGTTGTCTTTCCAATTAGAAAATAAGTTCTTCATCAGTGAAGGGGAGAACATAAGCCTTTACCTTAGTAAAGTACAGTACAGGCACTGTGTGAAGCACTGTACAGATATTTCAGTTGTTCCTCAAAAAAACCCTGTGAGAGATGTGTTATTATAACCTCCATTTTATAGTTCAGGAAACTAAGGTGGACAGTGGTTAAATGACTCGCCGAGGGTCACTCAGCTAGGAAGTGTCAGAGGCTGGAAGAAAACTTATTGGCTACCTAGTCCACCCCCTCACTTTACAGGTGAGGAAATTGAGGCAGACAGGGATTAGGTGACTTTGCCAGGGCCATCTAGTTGATGTTGGATGTGTGAGGTTGGATTTGAACTCAGGTGTTCCTGACTCCAGGCCCAGCATTTTATCCACTGAGCCACCTAGCTGCCTCCATGTGTACACACAAAAAAATAATTAAATACAAGGTAGTTTGGGAGGGGCACTAGCCTTTTGGGGAATCAAGAGAAGCTTCACGAAGAAGATTTTGCTTAGTAGCATCTTAAAGGAAGAGATATGAGAATCTATGTTCCAGAGGGAGGGCATGTTGAATGTGCCAGGACATGGGCACTGGCTGATGCCACAGAGATAGTAAATGTCTTCTCTCCAAGTGAATGGCTACTGAAGGAGAGAATGAGGCAAAAGCACAGGCTTAGGATTCACACTGTCATAGATCAGAGTGAGACAGGTCCCTGGAGGCCATCAATTCCAGGCCCTCCCCATTTTACATATGGGGAAACCGAGTCTGGGAGAAGTTAAATGACTGGCCCAGATTCACACACCTAGTGTAGGCAGAACTTAAACTCATGCTCCTTTATTCCAAGTCCAACATTGTATCCATGGCCCCACCTATCTGTCTCAAGTCCAGTCCTATTGTCTGTCTACAACTATCAATGAATCAACAATCATTCATGGTAGCAGTTACTATGGACCAGGCACCGTGTTAAAACAACACCCCCAAGACCAAATCAATCAAAACAAATGAATCCCTGGACCTGGTTATTCCCAGTGCGCTGAGCATCAGTAATTCTAGCCGCTTCTATTTACTGAGGGCTGGAGAGCTCTCCTCATAACAACCCAGTAGCCTAGACACAACGGATGTTATGATCCTTTATTTGCATATGATGAAATTGAGGCTTGGGGAGGGGAGGGAGGTGCTCCTGCCACACAGCTCAGAAGTAGGATTTGAATTCAGGTCTCCTGACTGCAGGTCACTTCCAATTATGCCAAAAGAGGTCGATCACTTTTTTTTCTTGGTCAAATAAACAATATATTGAAAAGAAAATGGGATTCACTAGTCCTTTTCCTAATGAATGGACACCATGGCCCATACTTACCAATTCCATAGCATATACCATATTATATCATCATATCATCTCCTAATATTGTTTTGAAAAAGGAATCCAGAGAGGAGCCTGCCTCAAAGGTAATCTTTTTTTTTTCTTTCAGGTTTGACATTTTCACAGTGTTTGAACAATTAGGGCTGTCATAAAATGGACAGCAGATCCCCAAGCGAAAGCTGGCTGATCCCTATCTGGGTTGTCAAGGGAGGTACAGGTTGTGCCACATGGCATTTAAGGGTCCCTCCTGCTGGAACAGTCCAGATTCTGGGAGAATAAACTTGTACTGGGGAAATGACCACACAGCTGAAATCGGTTATTTCTAATGGAGATTGGGGCTTGTATGTGACCCTACTACTAGATAATAGAGAGGAAAACTCTTTGAAAAGTTCAATTTACTATATCAGCAAGATGTTAGCACTACCAGTAGAAAGAGGGAAGGAGGGAGAAGGAAGGAAGGAAGGAAGGAAGGAAGGAAGGAAGGAAGGAAGGAAGGAAGGAAGGAAGAATCTGGCCATTTGAAGTTGGTTTCCAGACTGGCCTGAGTCAAGTAATTTTCTGAGTCTGTCTCCTAATCGGCACAATGAAGGAAATAATACCAATATCCCCTTCCCCTCAGGGCAGCTGAGGCTCAGATGAGATTATTCAGGCAAAGCTTTGGATGTGTCCTTATTATTAGAGCGGCCTGGGGTGGCTGTGATCTGGGCCACTGGAGGCCTTCCCACCCTGCCAAAGCCTTGTATTAACACTGAGTGAGTGACACTCCGGGGAAGGGGGGTGGGTGCAGGGCTGTGTGAGGAGATCCACAGCACCGTTTGCTCCGAGACAAAACTGTTCCAGATTTCTTGCTTTCTCAGATCCTGTGTGTGTGTGTGTGTGTGTGTGTGTGTGTGTGTGTGTGTGTTTCCTCTCCCTCTGCTGCTGCCTCTTAGCTGTCATTTCTCATTGCTCTCAGTGTGTCTGAGTCCTGGGAAAACAGTTACCGCAGCTGGTTAGAATTGGGTCTAGAGCAAGACTAGCTGGGCTCTGGCTGGGCCCTACAGAATCACCCATGAGTAAAGCAGCCGTCTGGGCTCCCCAGAGGCCCTTTTCCAGTTCTATTCTTGGCTGAGTTCTGAGCAGACCAGGCCAGCAAATAGAATCCTAAGATGATCAGCTTGGAGCTGGAAGGGATCTCAGAGGCCATTCGGTCCAATCTTCCATCTTACAGATGAGGAAACTGAGGCACAGAGGTAAGTGATTGGTCCAAGGCCACACTGGAAGTGAGACAGGTGAGAAGTGGCCCTGGGTAGCAGACTGCTTCTTTCACGGTGGGTGAGCTCCTCCGGGGAAGTGATACCATGCTCCTGAGCCGCTGCATCAAGACTCCCTCTGACCGCTCTGTCTGTGCTTCCAAAGCCTTGCACGCCACCATCCTGATTTGCAAAAGTGCAAATAAGCAAAAGCACATTTTTGCTGCCATCCTGGGGAGCTCATGACAGATTCGATTTGCTGGAGACAGGAGGGCCGCAGCTGCGGCAGTAGCCCTGCAGAGGGCGCCAGCATCTCTCGTCCCAAGGCTGCCTACAGGCTGCAGAGTAAGAAAGCCGGGAGGACCCTCCCTCTTCCTCTCAATGGACCCTTATACCTGAAATGGACGCTTGGGTGTTGGAAGGAGGGGGAAAAAGTGGGCTGCGGAGGCTTCTTCAGGACCAGGCCCTGCTTGCCTGGAGGCTTTCCCCACGGATCTGTTTCCCTGATTTTTGCTTCCTCAGTGCCTACATTACAAGTACTTAACAAACACTTGCAGGAGAGTGGTTTCACTGAAGCCATTTCCTGTGCCCTTCCCTCCCGCCACGGACGTGCCAGTATCACAGGCCGGGGAACCTCGCAATTCTTGAGAAAAAAACGGAGCTCTCAGAAGCTTTACACCAAAGTTGGAAGGATTTTTAAAAAATAATGCTTGGGAGTTAATTTATATTGAGTGAAAGGCGGTTGGAGGGCAAATTTCAAGGCCCATTTCCAACCAATCCGTGGCTTCTCAAAAAACCAAAGAAACCCAAAACCAAGGATTTATTTTTTTCCTAGTGATTCTCTGGCTAATACCCTGACCTTCCACATCTTCACTGGCTCTATCATTGTAACTGTCTCCATCAAACAGGGTGGGAAATGGATCAGTCCACAGCTGGCTTTCCGTGTTTGAACACACAGCATAGACGCGAGGACTGACTGCCAAACAGCCCAGAGAGAAGCTGCTCCCTGCAGCGTTCCTGCTGAGCTTTCTCCCTTTCCTGCCGGCGGAAGTCCCTCCACAGTGCAGATACCCACTCCTGTGGGAAGCCTCAGTGAGCATGCTAATCAGAAGCGATCTCTCTTGTCTCTGCATTATTTTGCTTAGGTACCACTTCCATTTGACTTAGCAAATATTATCTTGATGCTTAATTTTGTCAGCTGTTATGCATGAGTGTGCACATCGCCCGAGAGCTGAAGCCTACTGTTAGCCTTGGCGATGGCTGCCCATATGTCGTTCATTATGTGTTTGGACCTAAATCAAAAAATCACACGTGA
Source organism: Pseudocheirus occidentalis (assembly GCA_028646575.1). Classification (NCBI taxonomy): domain Eukaryota; kingdom Metazoa; phylum Chordata; class Mammalia; order Diprotodontia; family Pseudocheiridae; genus Pseudocheirus; species Pseudocheirus occidentalis. Next base: position 5,288 of record JAQQSW010023836.1, read on the forward strand.
CCTGAGGAGGGATGCATGTCTCAGTAAGTTCACATATGTTTTCTCCTTCCTTTGACCTCATTGGAAAAGGTCTCTCTTGTTATCATTGCCCATGATTCATGAGGTCCTTTCAGCAGTACATTTGAAGAATAGTTGGGCTTTGAATTTTACTAGGTACTGCACAATTAACCACACAATTATTCAGCTTTCCCCCCTATCTCATTTGAATTTTAACACACATTTTCAAAGAATTTCAATTTCAACAAGAATACTTGTTTCCTCTCCTTTTCCCCCATTATAGTGGTGATGAAGAATTTTTAGAGAGGATCACATATTCTTGCTCTGTTTTCTAGCTATTTATATAAATGTTTTAAATCTCTGAATAAATCTAAGGTCCTTGAGAGGAGAAATTGTTTCTTATCTGCCTTTTATACTTCACTTTCCTACTTGTTTGAAAGAATTAATGAATTAATGAATGAATGGATATATCCTGACACAAACTTCAGCATGTTCTAAGCCAATAGTAACATCATTGGGATAGATGTGGAACCTTCCAAAAGGAATATTTTGAAGCAAAACACTCATTTAGATGGATATTTGTTTTAATAAAAAGTCAATGGAAGCACAGTACAAGGGAGAGCATGCCTGCCCCGAGGTCACAGGGTTTGGAGCTGGAGCGTGGAGGTCATGGAGCCGAAGCCCCTGATTTTGTAGGTAAAGGGAACTGAGGCATAGAATCTCGGTTGAAGCCCCATCTTTACCACTCATCCTTTCTGAGCCTCATTGTTCTCCTTTGCAAGCTCTAAATGACATTTCTATTACGATTACTTCCCAGAGAAGTTGTGAGAACACTTGATGAACCCCCCTCGTTACTCCACCCTCCCACCCCGTGTGTTAGAAATGGCAGCTGTTGTTTAAGCTCATCCTGCTCATCTCATACTCAGTGTGAGCTGACACGGACATGGCGACTACCCTGGGTGCTTGCCAACTATTGCTCTTTTGGGCTTCATGCTCTGCGGACCCTTGCTCGGGTTGATGAAATAACTCCTTTCTGGGGTTGAATAAGAGTCCTCCATGGGCTCGTTACAAGCAACTCCAGCAAATTATTAGTGGCAGTATTAGAATTAGTATTGGGAGTTGTAGCAAACTATGGAGAAGAGCCCCGGTCTTAGAATCAGAAGACCAGTTTGAGAGTTCCCTTTCTTATTTCCGGGCGGTGTGACCTTGGGTAAAGCATTTCACTCTCCTCCTCAATTCTCTGTCTCTAAAGTGGGGGTGGTAATAACTTTCACTACCTATCTCACAAGGCTATAATTAGGTCAATGCTTCAGAGATCTCTTATCACTTTAGAAATTTGTTATCATCTTAATCCAACGTTGCATGGTGATATGGAGACAAGCCTGGGTTCTTAAAGCCTAGATTCAGGAAGCACATATTCTGGTAGGTCTGACAAAATTGGAAAGACTTCACAGAGAGGTCTGCCAATGGTGTGTGTGTGCACGCGCGCGTGTGTATGTGTGAGAGAGAGACAGACAGACAGACAGAGAGAGAGACAGACAGAGAGAGAGAGAGAGAGAGAAAAGAGGGAGAGAGGGAGAGAGAGACAGAGAGACAGAGACAGAGACAGAGACAGAGACAGAGAGAGAGAGAGAGAGAGAGGCTTATCACCAGGAGAATATACTCCAAATAATGAATGCTTTAGCCATAGCAACGTGCAGACTGTCTACTAAAGCAGGGAAGGGTTGTGTTCTCAGTCAGTGAAGGAAGGATCCTCACTGGTTTGCAGATCCACCAAACATCGTAGCCAGCCTTGCTGTCCTATTTGAGGATACCCCAGGAACGGTGTTGTTTTATGTGACTGGCTATAGTTGAAAGATGCAAGTTTGTTCCACTAGCTTCCAGAGCCAGCCATTATCTAGGTTCTGCCTTGGGGCTGGCCTTTTGTGTTACTTGCTCCCCTTCCCCACCTGCCTGCCCCTAGCCCTTCTCGCATCCCTTACAGGGTATTTTATAGCAAGCGTCTCAGAGCTCATTACCTTTGATAGCAGCTAAGTATCCCCGGAGTTCTCTCTGAAGTCTCGTACCTTCTGCCTGGAAAAGAACAGAAATGAGATACTGTGTATTCACACGTGGAATTTAAACACAGCACTTGTAGGAAGCACGAATCAGTCTGGCATTCCTTTCAAAGACCTCGCTTTTGGACCTAACAAAGGCAACCCACTAAGGCTCTAAGTTACAGAGCAGGTCCCCATCAGCATCGGTGGAAAGCATTTCCTCCCCAGGAGTTCTCTATGCCAAATGGGCACTCTGAGTGCAGGTACACTGATGCTGACTCACTCAGGCTTTAAGAGTTATAAGATTCAGTCTAAAATTAATTAAGCAAAAGGAGACGAAGGGCGATTAAGAAAAAGTGACCCACACCAGAGTAAGTTCTTACTGTCTGCAAACAAAAAAAAGAAGCCCATGGCCCACGAATAGGACTGGTTCATTCACTCTTTTTATGCCTGGAGCCAAGGACAGGGCCTGGGGCATAGCTGGAGTCTGACCAACGTGAGCTGAACTGAATTGAGGTTAGTGTGTGCACACTCACATTTTGTGTGAACACACACACATAATACGCTCTTCTTCAACGTCTTACTGTTAGTAAAATCAGAGCAGTTTCAGTGTGAAAAGGCTTTCTATAACATATGTGGCGACAGCTCCGTGCATGTTACAGCCAGCAGAATAAAGACCCATCTTTACATAGTTTATTGGTGGATTATACCCATCCAACATCTTTGGGGTTTAGCTCCATTCTCCCTAATCACACAGCCTCAACCCCAGCTCAGGCCCCAGGCATCTCTAGCTTGGACTACCATATTGCCTCCTGATTGGTTCTTCTGGCTCCTGGCTCTTCCCTCTCCAGTTCATCCTTCACACCAGCTGCTAAAAAATGTCTTCCTAAGTCACAGTTCTAAGCAGGTAGGTGGCTCAGTTCTAGGAGAGAGCCATGGACTTGGAGTTTGGATGACCTTGGTTCAAATAATTTCTCAGACATTTATTAGGTGTGTGACCCTAAGCAAGTCACTTAACATCTGTTTGCCTCAGTTTTCTTATCCATAAAAAGAGAAGACTGGACTAGGTCCCTGCCAAGTCCACACCTAAGATCTATGATCCTATCACTAACTTGCTCCAAAATCTTCAGATTCTGCTGCTCCTTCTAGAATCCCTCCCTACTTCCTCAGTCTAGCATTGAAGATCCTCAAGAGTTCGGCTCCTTTCCTTTCCAGCCTCATTCCCTATTGCTCCTTTTAGCTATTCCTCAAGAACTTTGTTATTACATCATATTCCTCTTTCCCCATCTTTGCTTCCTTCCATCATTAGCAGTTTTTCCCTCCCTACCCAAATGGAATTGAAGTATCCAAGAGCCAGTCACTTCTAAATGATTCTGCCTAGAGATGCAAACTCAAAAGCAGCTCTAAAAAAAAAATCTGTCTTCAGAGGACCATGAGACGACCACTGAGTGTGCACAGATAAATTATTCACAGGCTAAGCAAAAAAAATCAATAAAACTTGAACGGTTGACATTTTCTTAGTGGTAATGGAACTTCTCCTAGGCATCTCACAAATCCAAGGCCAAAAGAATGGCAGAAGCAGAAGGCAAGTGTACTCAGGTGTGAGTGAAAAGAGTTTCCCCAAGGAAAAATGTTCTCTTGGCACTTCCATGTGGACCCAATTACAATTTGTTCATGATTACCATCCTAAAAATTCATTTCAGTTCAAACCACATTTAGTAAGTGATTATTTGGGGTCAGCCAGTGTGTTGGGTGCTGGATATACAAAGGCAAAAATGAACAGTCCCTGCCTTCAGGGAGTTTACAATATAAGAGAGAATACAATATCCACAGATAAGTACATGCAGAATATTGACTTGACAAATAAACAACACAGGAAGTAAATTTTCAAATAAACCTCAAATTCCACATATTTTTTAAATTTATCGATTTACTTTTAGTTTACAACATTCTGTTCCACAATCCCTTGAGTTCCAAATTTTCTCCTTCCTCTCCTCCCCTCTCCCCCCAAACTCTATATATTTCTAAAATAGCATACATTTTACCAAAAAAAAAAAAGAATAGTGAGAGAAGGAGGAGACAGAGACAGAGGGAGTGAGAAGGGAGAGAAAGAAGGAAATAGAACAGAGACAGACAGAATGGAAGGTGTTTGCTCCCAACCATGCCTGCTGTGAGCAGTGGCATAAAGACTTCCTTGAGTAATTGGATTTTTCTACTTGTAGGTCCACCCCTCTCTCCCCACCTTCCTTAGGACATTCATTATTCATCAATTTAAGACTGGGCTCAGGGAAAGAGTTAAAAAGACTGGTTTAAAACAACAATAACTAGAAATTGAGTGGGTCTGGGTGAGCTTGTAGAGTCATAAACTCTCCAAGAATGTCTAGAAATGAAAAAAAAAGGCAGGAAGAGGAAGCGCAAAATGTATTAAGTTCTGGAGTCCTAGATGAAATCTGATGTCTGACCTACCAGGAAGCCTAGAAAGCAGGCGAGTTAATCTCTTTAAGATAAGCTGAAAGAGGTTGCAATAAATACAAGGATGGCTTTCTATACAGATGGATGCAAAAAGATAGCTTTGGGGTGATGGAGAAAAAAGGAAAGGCATCCTGGGAGACTCGTGGAAATTGGCCCTTGGTAATTACTGCGTACAAGCCTGCAGTTTTGAGGGTGAAAAAAAATGGAAAGTTTGTGAAAGTCACCATTAAAATACCAAATAATATTCTCCAGCCCATCTTTGTACATAGTAGATCCAGGGACATTTTTTCCCATGAAATCAACCAACCACCCAATCAATCAATGACCAAGCATTTGTTAAGCACTTCGAATAAAATAGTATAATTGTTGTAAAGCATTTAGCACAGTGTGTATCACATAGTAGTTC
>JAQQSW010023837.1:0-10198 GCA_028646575.1 Pseudocheirus occidentalis
AGAGAGCAGACCAGGGCAGAGGCTCTATAGTGGGACCGCTGTTTTGGGGTTGGGCAGGGGAAAGACAGGGAGAAAATTTGTAATTCAAAAATCTCATGAAAATGAATGATGTAAACAAGAATACAAATAAAATTTATTTTAAGAAAACCTAAATGCAGGATGTTATATTTATTCTATTAAAACTTCCTTCATTTGTAAAAGAAATAATGTATATCACTTAGACACACTCAAACATGCAGTTGAATGGACAACCCATGTAAATTTCTCCATACATGTATATATCTATATGTACTTATATACATATAGTATACACATGTGTGTATGCACGCATATATGTATATATACATGCCTCTGGAAGAAACAGTCCAAATAGACAAAAGATTAAACAGAAGGAGAACAGATTGGATTATTTTTACGAAAAATTTTAAGACTCATTTAACGACCCCAGACTTTTCCCAGAAAACTTTTTAGTACCAATATACTAATGGTACCATTGTATGACTAGAAGTCATGAAGGCTATGGTCCTCAAGCAATGAATAATGAACTATTACCCAGAGGGTAATGACATGGTGAGCCTGTGAGCCCGTTTGAAAATATAACAAATAGAGAACCCAGATGAACTGGAGTAAAGCATATCATCAGGGAAAAGTAGGAATGTAAAAGAAAACAAGCTGGTCATGTAGTGAGAGAAAGGGACAGTCAGTGGACAACCCAAATATTTCCTTAGTATCAGAGGAAAAAACCAAGAGAAACCCTATAGCCATGCTAGGTTTGGGGGAAGATACAAAGTTTAAATGATGTACTCTGTATCCAGTAAATGCTCAATAAATTCATTTTGAATGAATGTTCCTAATGATTTTGAAAGACCATAAGTGATCTTCTGTGGTATGTATTACTAGAATTGATCAGCTTTGGGCAAATATGCAATGAAGCACATTTTATTATGCAAAAGAATGTAAGCTTCTTGAGGGCAGAAGTTATTTTAGATTTTTTTTTTTTTGGTATAATCCTCCCTTAGCACAGTGAATTACATATTAGTAGGGCTTAATAAGTGCCAGTAAGGGGGAATTGAAAATGGTAAATCCTTAAAGAATAGAGTTTTGTGGGGATGAGGATCATTTGAGATGATATTTTAAAAATGCTTTGCAAGTCTAAATGGGCTGTCTCAATACTGGCTATCAGCCATTCTTTCATTCATCACTAGGAAAGCTAGAAAGCAGCTATACTTCTGTCTATTCTAAATAAAGACGGAAGATTCAAGTTCAAATGATATTTCTTGTTGGCCCACGGGGTTTGTGTTAGCTTTACCATTTGAACATAACCCAAATGCACACCTGCAAACACTGTAGACTACATGAGTTCTTGATTAAGTAGGAAATTCTCTTTTGGACACACATTGTCCACTTATGAAAAGACTGCTGTCTCGGGGGTGGCATTAATTTGCACCTTTGAAAGGCCTGGCCTCTTTTCATTGTACATCCACCTAAGGTTAATCTCTTGTTCACTCACACATTCCAGCCTCCCATCTCCTTACAGGAGGGCCATTTATCTCAGACAGGGTCGCTGACTGTTAATTCTCAGGCAAAATTTGAGCAAGGTGCTAATAATAGAATTCAGGTTGAAATTCTAGCTGGGCTGATAAATTTTTGATCTAAGAACCTGGTTGCTGGATGGGTCTAAAAGGTTATGTGCAGTCTAGATGGTATAATTCTATGAGCATTTATCAAGACCCTGCCTTACACATGACCCTCTGCTCTAGATACGCAGAGACCTTATTGCTTCCCATTTAGGACTATGAGATTGATGAGAGATCTGGAAGAGACCTCAGATAGCATCTAGTAAGACTCATCCATTTTATAAGTGAGGAAAGTGAGTCCCAGAGAACCTAGATGACCTGTTCAATGCCACTCAGCTAATGAACCATGGAGCTGGAATTCATGCTCCAGTCCTCTGACAACACCCAGGGTTTTTTCCATTGCATCTCCTGGGAGAGGAAGTGTTAGAGCAGAGGTTGGAAGATCATTCATCAGGAATGGTACAAACCCCTTCAAACTAAGATGAAAACACATATGTGCATGCATACATGTACACAATGTGGCTTGATACGTATGTATGCACATGTGGACATATGTGTGTGTACATGTGCATTGTATGTGTACACAAACATGTATATATGTGAAACCACTCAATGCAAGGAATAGATTGATCACAAAGCCATCTGGGACCCACAGGACTTTGTGGTCAACCCATCTCATGATATACATATACTTGTACATATATACGCATATATGCATGTGCGTATATATGTATATATACATATACATACACACACATATATAGCTAAACCTATGTCTATATCTATATGGCAGCTAGGTGGTACAGTGGATAGACTGCTGAGCCTGGAGTCAGGAAGACATGAGTTCAAATCCAGCCTCACACACATGCTATCTGTGTGACTCTGGGCAAATCACATAACCCTGTTTCCTTCAGTTTCTTAATATTTAAAATGAGCTGGAAATGGCAAACTCCTCCAGTCTCTTTGCCAAGAAAGCCCCAAATCTGGTCATCCAGAGTCAGACATGACTGAAATGATATAGCAACAACTATATATGTGTATATATAGTATATGTATATGATGTATATGTGCACACATATGTACACTATGCATATGTATATGTGTATGTATGTGTATGCATATGGATATGGATATAGATGTCGATGTGTATGTACACACAAGTATATAAATACATGTATATACATACATGTGGGCGTACATATAGGTCTACATGCCTATATACATATACATACATGTATGTATACACATAGTGAATGTATCCACATATACATATTTTTACATTGATTTTATTTCTGATGACACCTCATCCCCTCTCATTCCCAGCAAAGTACATCTTATAACCAAGAATGAAAAAGGAAAGAGAAAACAAAAAAACCTAACCAGAACCTCAGCAGAGTCTGACAGTATACTTATTGGTCCATATCCATTCCCTCTCACCTCTGCAAAGAAGAGAATAAGTTATATTTTCCCATCTCTTCTTCAGGGCTAGCTTTGGTTGTTATTATTATTATATAAAGTTCAATGTCAAGTTCTTGTCCTTTCCACTCCGTTTTAGTTTGTAGTATGTAAATTGTTTTCCTGGTTGTACTAACTTCACTCTGAATCAGTTCCTAGAATCCTCCCATAATTCTCTGGTTTCTTCATCTGCATCAATGTTTACAATATAGTCAGTAATATTACATGAAATTCCTGTAGCACCACTTGTTTATCCACGTCCATTAGTGGACATCTTGGGAATTGGTAAGCAGGTGGGTGGTTCAGTGGTACTGGAGATGGTATCAGGAATATGTGTACTTATATGGTGACCTATGGAGAAATCATTTAACCTCTCTTTGCCTTAGTTTCCACATTTATCAAATGGAGTTAATACACGGCTGTTATGAGGGCCAAATGAGATAACATCTAAAGTACTCTGCAAATCTTAAAGTGCTATTCAAATTCTAGATACTTCAGAGTTTTTAAAATTTAAGCTTCTCTTAAATACTTATGATTTGAATCAATTTTTGTCACATGGTTGTTAATAGTTTGCTTTTTTGATAACTTTATATCTTTTCTTTTGATCTGTTTCTTCTTTCACAACAAGACTAATATGGAAATGTTTTACATGTTTGCATGTAAAATCTATGTCAAATTGCTTATCATCTTAGGGAGGAGGTGGTGAGTGAGGTAGGGAGAAAATCTGGAACTCAAAATTTTTGCAAGAATGTTAAAATTTGTTTTTGCATATACTAAAAATTCTATTAAAATAGTTAATATGAAGCTTTTTCCCCAATTGGCAGATCAATTTCTCATCCTTATTGCAGTGACCTTGTTCAAGCAAAAGACTTCCATTTAATGCAACCAAAATTATTTATTTTAATCCTTTGTGATTGCCTCTAGCCCTTCTTTGACTAAGAACTCTCCCCCTAGCCATAGGCATGACAGGTGACTGATTTTCAGCTGCCAGACGATTGGCAGTGGTTATTTCCACCTTCAAGAAGCTCTTCTTTATCTGATTGGTTTATGTCCAAATACAGAATACTAGAACTCTCAACCCATAAAGTTACCACTGTAGCTAGGAATATTCGTTGTTCAGTGTCTCTGGTCAATGGCTTGTCCTCAGAAAAAGAAATAGCAAAATGCAGCCAATCATTTTGGCTTGCCTAAGTATATACACGATCCCATTGCCATATGCTTACAAATGCCCCTGGTGCTGGGAAGGAGGAAAAGGACCCTCCCCCCCCCACACACACACATGCAAATATGCTCCCACTCAAGGGGGACATGCATGCATTCTGAGAGAAGAGCCACCCAAGAATAGATGGAGTTGTTTCTGCCCATCTCAACAAGGTAGAAAGTTCTTCCTGATTCAATTGATTCAATATTCAACACAATCTGCCAAAGAGATCAAGGGATCATTTGGGAGTAACTCGTTCACCTAGTGGGTCATAAATATCTTGGTAAGAGTCTAAATTGCATGGCCACTTCCATGGGAAATGCTCCAGTCTAGAAGATCCAGGTTCATTTGATAACCTCCTCAGTATACAGATGAAGAAATTGACCCACAAAGGAGTTAAACGACTTACCTGAGGTCGCTCATGCATATTAGTGAATATGAGACCCAAGAGACCAACTCCAAATCTAACATTCATTCTACTATACTATGCAAAAGATAGGCAGCTTTTTGAACTTGGTGAATAGGAATTCTTTGTCAAAAAGCCATAACAAGCAATCTCTTCCCTGTTGTGCCCCTCCCCATCCTCAATTATTTGTAGATTATTTAGGAACAGGCCAAATCCTCAAATGTGACTCCTTTTAGGGATAATTTTCCATACTACATTGTTGTGGCAACCAACTTGCAATAGGTGAGGGGGAGCTACATACTGAAACCCTAGATGAACAGTGTTTACATTCAATAAATCCTACATCCCTTCCTTGGGGGTAGTGCTTAATGTTGAATCAGTTCAGAAAGTCCAAAAGGTTGTCATTATACATGAATGAGTGTGCTTCCTCTAGGAGAGCCATCTTCCGGTGAGTATGAATCACTGCTCCCTCTGCCCTCTGTAGAAATACTTACTGTTTTAGTGAAAGAGACAGTAAAAAGGCACATAAAATACAACCTACTACAGACAGCCAGGGACTAATTTAGACCAGGTCTGGTGCAATTTTATTTATACATTTTCCTTCTATGAAAAAAATACTTCTATAAAATTGCTTAGTCTGGGTATTTGAATCATGAATTATTTTGATTATTTTAAAATCAATTTCTCTGGCCACTTATGGTTTATAATCTTAAGATAAATTTTAAATTTTCATGGGGTAAAATTGTAAGCACTTGCTAAAGAGAGAAAAACACTGAACAGAAGGGGGGTTAGATGAGAAGGGTTGAAGGGAGAAGGAAATGGAAGAAGAAAACATTTTCAACTGTGTTGAAATGACATACCATCTTTGGTGGCATACATCCTTCTTTGGTGCTTATTCCTTCTCTGAATCAGTGATTACATCTGTAAGAATTTTAGAATCTATCTAATGTAACTGTATTATTTTACTTATGAGGAAAATGAGATCCAGTAAACTTGATTTAGTCAAAATCATGTAGGGAAATTAGAAGCAGAGAATTTAGGTCATTTAATTCCAAGTAGAGTGCTTGTTCCACTTTTCCATATGGCCGTTTGTCTCAATATTCTAATCACTCTGTGTGTGTGTGTGTGTGTGTGTGTGTATGGAGTTTGAAATGTATTCTCTTGATGAATATATAATATTGTCTTATTTTGAAAACTCAGATTATAGACAAGATATTCTCATGTATACATACACTGGTTTGTTAAGATGTCAAAATCCTTAGAATTTTATTTACATATGGACAGATATTTAGTGATACATTGAGACTTGAGTGTGGTCTTCTCTATTAGGAATGCTGTGCCTTCTCAGGTGAAGTGTAAAAGAAAACTGAAATTATCACAAAATTTAAGGTCAAGATTCAACTTTGACTTAGAATAGACAGAAAATTGAAGTAAGTATAATATTTTTGGCGGGGTTTTTTGGTTGTGTAGTTTCTTGAGTTATATGGTAAAGCAGCTAAGTCACATGTGTGCAAATGTAGCCACCATCTGTGTTCGTGTCTAGACAAAGTTAGAATTAAAGGGAGGGGAGACTATGCTAAATTGGGGTTCTTCTTTATTACTGGGGTCACCAAAATGGAGATAGCCTCACTGCCAAAGAAAGTCCATACTTTTTGTCAGTCAACAAGCATTTATTAGGCACCTGTTACATGCTGGACATGGTGCCTAAAGCTTCTACATAGCTTTTTCATTCTTCTCCCTGGGTCCCACACTATTCATTAACTTCGGGTGCCTGCTCTGTCCACTTGGCATACAACATGTGACTTGGCATGGTCAGCCAAGAAGAAGCAGACAGTTGAAGAGATAAAGTAGGAAACACTGGACAAAGTCTGATAAATACCTTAGATTTAGAAAGAGCTGATTTCAAAATGTTGCCTCTGAAGAGTTGGGAGCAGAAGTATGTTAGTAAATGTTTAGCAATCAGTTCTTTGAGAGGATGTATATACAACAAACTTTGAAGCATAATCTGCATGCTTAACATTTTATTTATCACTTTCTTAAGTCTAGACAATCAGCAAAAATAATAAATCAAGCCCTGATTTATTGACCAATTTTTGAGGTGTAAAATACTCAACAAAAATTTAACAATCAGCTCTTATGAACTGATATGGTTCCAGTAAACCACAGATGAGAGGGTCTCAAAAATAAAATTCTGACAAATAATTTGATGAGATCAGATGAGAGACCATAGTGTAGCTTTCTCATTTTACGGAGGAGGAATTTGGGATCTAGAGAAAATAAATGACTTTTCTGAGTTCACATACGTAATAAGTGTCAAAGGCAAGATCATCCAAAAAAATCAATGACAGAAGGCAAATAATGATGCTTGGTAGTTGCCTGTTGAGTACAAAGTACAAAGATAGCAATTTATTGACCTGACATTAATACCAAAGAGATCTACTATCTTCCTGGGGCACATATCTAGGACATTTTGGAAAACCTCCCAAATCTTACCAGATCTGATGACTGTTACCCATTTCTGACAACTCATGTGGGAATAAATGATACTGCCAGGCGGAATTGAGAAAGCATTGATAAGAATTATAGTCTTAGGGGGGAAAGTGAAATCCTTAAGAGCTACATATAAAATAGATTTACTCATGTGAGGAAATTCTGGAATCTACCAATGTGGAACGAGAGGAAAGCCTTTCATGGTTTGACATAGACGCTAGACTTGGGAAAAGGAAATTTCAAAAGTTAAACAAGAGGAAATATAGGATCCCATAGCTTAAAATTCTATAGAATAAATCAACCTAGTAGAGCCAGGAATCTCTCAAGAATATAATTATATAGACACCAAGATATATAATTCTGATAGGATACATATCAAAACTTATCTGTTTCTCTTCTTACAAATTTTAAAATGCAGCAGTCATTTTCCTCCAAGATTCTCATAATTTCTAGTAAATTAACCCATTCTTTGTCATAATGAAGCAAAGAATGGCAGTCTCCTTCATTGCTTCATGCACATTTTGAAGCAATGTTGTTTGAAAACAACAACATGAAATTTTAATTAAATGCAAGCTTAATATTAGAAAATGTTTGACATATCAACCAAAAAAGGTTTATGAAATATAAAAAAATTAATCAGTTAAGTGATTCTTAATGTCCATAAAGAGGGAAGTTACAGATTCATTGTAACTATACGTCAAATGTTTTGTTCCATTATGGGTGCCACATTTTAGGAAGGACACTGATAAGTTCAAAACCTTGAATGCTCACTGTACTGAAGGAACTTTCAGATGTGATTGCAGAGTCACCACTGGCAACCTCTGAAAAAACAGAGAATGAATGGGAGATGTGTGCCCAGGACTGGAGGTGTTGCAGTAGATAGAGAGCTGGGGTCAGGAACTCATGAGTGAAAATCTGACCTCAGACAATTATTAGCTAAGTGCACCTGGACAAGTCACTTAACTTCAATTGAAAAATAAGGAATATAATAGTGCTAGTCATGAGAATCAAATACAATGAGTCAATCAAGCACTTAGCATAGTGCCCAGTATATAGTAATCACCTAATACTTTGTTCCCTTCCCTCATCCTCAAGTTTTAAAAAACGAAAACAGTCTCTAAAATGTAATTCAATGACCTTAATGTCGATTGATAGCAAAATCCTAGAGTGACATATTAAAGAGATTATTTTTCAACAATAGCATCAAGGGCCATAGATATGGTGTCAAAAGGGACCTTAGAGGTCACTATTCCAATCCTCTCATTTTATAGGTAACAGAAATGAGGCCCAGTGAGATCAATTGAGGTGACTGAGGTCACACAGGTAGCGTCAGACATGAGGGTTGAATCTGAGGAATAAAAAAGAAAACTGTGACCGTTACAAGCCAGCTGGAGTTCATTGAAAGTGAGTCATGACTGACTTGTTTCCTTTTTTGACAGGTTTATTAGACAGGCGGATCAGTGGAATGCCACAGAGGGAGTGTACCTAGATTTCAAGAAGGCATTTCATAAAGTCTTGTGGACAGATATGAGAATTGGGATCTAAATGGCAGCACAGCTAGATGGATTTGGAACTGTTTGAATAATTGAAAGAGTGGTGGTTAATAAATTGATGGCAGCCTAGAGGAAGCTCTCTGAGTGGAGTGTCCTAGCATTCCCATCGTGGCCTCATTCTGCCCACCGTTTTTATAGATGACTTGGATGAAGGCACGGATAGTATACTTAGACAATTTAATATATGATTATTGTTGTTGTTTTTCAGCTTTTTTTTTACAAAGGGGGTATTTATTTGGAAGATAGGGCAAGAATAGAAATTACAAATCATATTCCCCTTTACCTCCAATACATGAGAGCCCCATCTGAACATCAACAGATAGAGTGGAGCATGTCCAGAAAAGAATGAATACAGAAACACAGAACCAAGACATATAATAATTACTTGAAGTATCTAAGGGCAGTTAGCATGTCACTTCCTTATTTTTTGCTTTGCAGAGGGGGGGAGGCAGGGTAATTGGGGTTAAGTGACTTGCCCAAGGTCACACAGCTAGGAATCCTGGAAGACAGAGACAGAGAGATGAAGACGGAGAGGGGGAGAGAGAGAGAGAGAGACAGAGAGAGACAGAGACAGAGAGACAGAGACAGAGAGACAGACAGAGAGAGAGAGAGAGAGAGAGAGAGAGAGAGATGCTGCTTATTCTGCTTTTCCTTTCAGAGTTTACTGAAAGCCAGACATGGTAGCACAAGCAAACTTTTAATGCCCAATACCAAGAAGGCTGAGGCTGGAATCTCTCAAACTCAGGAGTTTTGAGCTGCCATGGGTTGTCAATGTGGTGTCCACACTGAGACTGCCATCAACAATGGAGGGAGAGGAGTATGAGATTGTTTAAAGAAGGGGAAACTAGTTAGATTTATAACAGAGCAGATCAAATCCTGAATGTTCATCAGAGTAGAAAACTCTGTACCTCTAGCCTAGAAGAGATTGGGGGAACAAATCTTACAATAATACAATTTTTAAAAAGTCTCCTGAGTGAATAGGTCTTCTCACTAAGAGGCCAGTAAAGGCAATGCTTCATTGTCCCAAACCAAGTCCTCCCTCACCCAGCCAGAGCTCATATGCCCACTAGAAGTGGCCCTGGGTCCTGAACATAAGAGGGCTCACTTCTTTATTCCAATTGTGCTATTTTTGCTTGACTCTAGGTGACAAAAGTAGAAATAATGAGTGGAAGTTGTAAAGAGTTAGAGCTAGATTCTTACATAAGGAAAAACAAAATTTTCTGAAGGAAAATAGAGTTGGTTTCCCATCACTGGTATTCCTCCAGACACTAGATGACCAGTTGTTGAGGATGTAGTAGAAGGCATTTCAATTCAGATAAGATGCCTTTGCTGAAGTCTTTTCTAGCTCTTATAATTCCTATGATCTTTCCTTCCTCCCTCCCTCCCTCCCTCCCTCCCTCCCTTCCTTCCTTCCTTCCTTCCTTCCTTCCTTCCTTCCTTCCTTCCTTCCTTCCTTCTTCCTTCCTTCTTCCTTCCTTCCTTCTTCCTTCCTTCCTTCCTTCCTTCCTTCCTTCCT
>JAQQSW010023838.1:0-10198 GCA_028646575.1 Pseudocheirus occidentalis
TGCAGCTGATCTGCTCTCCTATAGCCGAGGTTCCCCGCCCAATGCCCCAGGGCTTTACCTGGCCTGCTGTGCTGCCTGTAGCAACAGATATTCTTTCTGTCTTTTGGAGAGTTTTGGAGCTTGAAAATCTGTTTAGGGTCCTATTTTATGCATTTTTTAGCGTGTTTGTGTGGGAGCTGCGGTGCTTTGCTGCTTCTATGCCGCCATCTTGGCTCCGCCCCTCACCTGGACTTTTTTTAGAGGTGAAATAGACTGAGGAGAATGGGGAGTATTAGCTCCAGTGGAAGAGGGGAATGACTTTAGAAGATTCAGGGTATTCCATACTGGGGAGATTGTGAGTGTAATTTCAGTTAGTGAATTAAATGGCACAAAAGGATTCTTTAAAGTAGAAACAAGTTAATTCCCACTTCAAACACTGAAATGATCAGAATTTTTCCTGGGCCTCCAGGCATATTATTGTCCATTTCTCTTATATTATGATTCTAATTCTCCTCTTTCCAATGTCAGAAACAGATATGTATTAATTTTCTGCCATATTATTTCACTGTAATTGAAAGGTTTTAACTAGAGCATCTAAAGAACTAGTGAAGATCTCCGTTTGCTTAAAGTAAAAAGAAAAAAAGCCTAAGTAAAAGTTGTTTTATATAAGTGTATTTTCTAGAGAAGAAAAATTACACCTTATAGTGCTACAGAAATTGTTTTTTCTTATTTGCAAATGTGAGGTTTTGGATTTCAACTCCAACCATTGCAAGCTTGTTGTAAAGTGAGTAGGGCAGAAATAAATGGCTAATGATGCTTCTGATGACAAAGCAGAATTACAAAAAAATGCAAGTGAATCCAACTATTCCAAAATAATTTCTTTTGCTAGAATAAAAGCAAAGGATATTTCTAAATGTAATAACTGTCCTTATGTGAGATAGAAATTTATGCAGAAGGCATTTAAAAAGAATAATAAAAAATAGGCATTTTGTTTTTATTGAAAGATTAAGCTAGGGTATGGTAGACTAAACACAAAAACAAGGAAATAATACAGACTACACTGTCGCGTGAGTCAGGTCTCCTATGTAGAGCCAGCTGATTCTGACAAAGAATTTATATTTTATTTTCTTAAAGGAATGATAGTATATATGCAAGTCTTTAAATTTTCTTCTTTTTTACAGAATTTGAAGTTAATATTGTGGTCCTGCTTCATGATGATCACCTCATCACAGAGAATTTCCCACTGAAACTCTGCAGAATTTAAAGAAGGAAGATAAAATTTTGGAGAAATTAAAAGATTAAGGGAAATTTCAAAGAGTTGATAGATTTTTACTCAGAGTAAAAGTTTCAAATATACACTTGTTTTCTCTTTATTATTCTGATCAGAATGAACTTAATGCCACGTTATCATTATGTATTGTTTTCCTTTTGGCTGCTATTTCTAGAGCATATGACATTTTTAGTCATTGGGTTTAGGGATATATTTTCTTTGACATTCAAGGATTTTCTTGGTGTTGATTAATAAGATTACTTAGCAAGAAAAAAAACGTATTTGTACTTAGACTTAACTTTTCTTCACTAAGCATTACAATGAAGAGTTTTGTAACAATGATGTTAACATTGTTTAAAATTAATGAGAAAAAAATTGTAAAGATCTCTCTCAGTGCTCTAAGCAACTCTCTTAAGTCTCTAAATTGCATAGAGGATACAAATCAAAGGACAGTCCCTGTTCTTGTCCAAAAGATCTCCCAGAATTGCTACCCAGGATTCTGTAGCTCTAGGACAGAGAGTTTGTAGCTCATAATAGATTTCCAATCATCATAAGGGAACCAAGAACTAGAATTAATGCTGGCAGAGTGCTTAATAAAGACATCTTGGAGCAGATAGAGGGTGGTCTTAGCTTCCAGGTCTTAGCTCTGAAACAGACTGACTGCCTCTGTGACCCCAGGCAAGTCATTTCACCTCTCAAGGTCCCAGCCAACCCCCTGAAATTATTCATTAGCTAATCATCAGCTGGTCTTCATTGGTTAAAACAAATTCCACATGAAAAGAACTACAAAGATAATATCACAGATTCAGACCCCTCCCTTTTTTACCCTTAAATATATTTAGTATATTGTAGTATATTGGCCAGATAGAATGAATGAAACATTTATTAGATGCTCTGAGAAGTTGTAAATATATGTTGATACTTTTGTGAACCTTTTCAGTGCCTTTGTTTCTCAAAGATTTCTTAAATAAAGAGGCCATACTGCCCTTCATATGCTCAGATTTTTTTTTTTACTATGTGCAGAGCACTGTGGCCAAGAGCTGTGGATGCAAATACAAAAGCAAGATGGTCCCTGCTCTCCAGGAGCTCACCTTTTAACAGCGGAGACAACACAGACAGAAGGTTTCACCTACAAGTCAAATGGGAAAGTCCCATAATCCTTAGAGTGCAGTGATAAAGTGGTAATGCCTTTTTCTTCAATGTCATTTTCACTAATAAAATCATCACTTTCTGATAATCAGCCCATTTGACAGGGCCAAAGTATTTGGTGAAAAGAACTTTCCGTCTTCCCAGAGCTTGCTTCCCAGGATGACTGCAGACACTGGGCTAGAAGAATTGCTATTCCCAAAGTCCTTGGGAACCTGTGTTAGGAACTGGTGGTGATTTGACCTGGCACATACTGCCTCTTGTCTTTTCTTCAGGGTGCCTTGCTGCTGTAGCTAAGCTATCTTTCCTGCCCCAGGAGTGGCAGTTGGTTGGCACTTAGTGGGGATGGGTGGTATCTTTTCCACAGGAGCGACCTCTCAACCCCACCCCAAATAATAGCTGTGAGACCTTTTGTGGAAACAGGACTGGTAGTCTTAAACCGGGGTGGGGAACCTGCAGCCTTGAGGCCACATGTGGTTCTTTAGGGCTTCAAGTGCTGCTCTTTGACTAAATCCAAACTTCACAGAGCAAATCCCCTTAATAAAAAGGTTTGTTCTGTAAAACTTGAACACAATCAAAAGGCTATGCCAAAGGGCCTACAAGACCACATGTGACCTTGAGGCCTCAGGTTCCCCACCCCTGTCTTAGGGAGTGGTGGAAGTGCTGCCATGAAATTTGTAATCATTTATGCCAGGGTAGGGGGAAATGTTTCTAAGACTTAAGTTGTATTCTACAGGGGACGGAGAGGAATTACAATTTGGGGTGAGTGGACTCATTTTCAACTGGTGAAGTACCCTTGCCCATCCTCAACTAATTAAATGGAGATAATATTGGGATATTTTTCGATATCCCCAATTCCTCAAATGTGTCTGGACTCTTCCCAATTCCAGAAATATCTCCTAGGAAGAGATATATTGTCCTTTCAAATGCCTTCCCTAATGACTCATGCCAAAGAATCATGAGAAAATTCATGGGGCAAAAATGAAGTTGGTATCTCAAATTACAAATTAAAAAACAAATAAACTCTTTCTTCAGCATAATTGTTAAACATTTCTAAAATTTCAGAGAATTTGCCTTGGTTTGCATTCTCTCATTGCTGGGGTCCTTCATACCATCCCCCAATAGCAGGCTATATAGGTTCATAGTCTTTAGACTGTTGGTTAAACTGCTTTGTCATTTCCAAAAGACTATTCAAAACCAAATGAATTATATAATTATAGCTCCATTAGAGCTGATAGAGGAATTCTTTTAGAAGGCTTCCCCAGAGGTAATTGGATGACGATACCATTAGCAAAACAAATGCAATCAGTTACAGCTAGGCCAGAGCACTATTGGTTTTTCTGAATTTGTCTCTTCCTGATGAGGAGAAAAATCTTTCTGAACCCTTCAAATGCAATACCTCCTTTGTACTTTGAAGGAATACAAAATTCTGATGAGATCCCCTGGTAGAACTTGGAGAAGGCACAAATTACCAGGCTACGTGCCCAACAGATGGAAGGCCTAAAACACAATTTACCAAAATTATCTTCAAGGTATAATGTACGGCCAGAAACCTCCCTTTAAGAGGCCCCTTTAAGTTTTCTAAGTCTGCCTTGAAAGCCAGACATCTAACCTTGGTCAGCGTGTCCTTGCAGGCGTGGCTGATATTTGGTGTGTGTTAAGAGGCTCTGCCTTCGCGCCTTCGCCTATTTACCAAGGACCCAGGACTCCTTCCCACGGGAAACTGGGTACCTTGGGGGGGCAAGGGGCATGGAGGTATGGAGCCTGCTTTACTCAACGGAGTCTAGCTCTCCGTGCGTACCAAATGGCTGTTGTCAAGGCAGGTGACAGAAGGCAGACAAATGGTTAATAAAAGGGCAAGGAAAGAGGGGAACAGGATATGATGCATGAAGGCGCATAATCACAGCAAGAGATATACAATAAAGGAACTTTGTAACTTCACAAGGGTGTCGGGCTTATCTGTGCATATCCGGGAGTCTCTCAGGATCCTGAAGAGCCTCAAGAGGAGGCTGAGGTTGGAGATGCGCATACAAGGTAGGTGATGTGGGGATCTTTTTAGCTCAGCAGGTCCAGGCAATATAATTCACAAAGATATTCTCACTTGGGTCCCTCCTTGTTAAACGGCCATGAACATCCAGGAGTGGGAGGCACCTCAAGGTAAGCAACCAGCACCTCTGGAGGCAGCACCAAACACTCCATCAGAAAGAAGTACAAAGGTAAGTCAGTCAATAGGATTTATCAAATGCCTCTGTGCCAGTCACTATGCTAAGTGCTAGAAATACAAAGTAAGGGGAAAGAGAGTATCCTCAAGGAGCTCACAATTTTTTGAGGGTAGATAATATACACAAAAATATATACAAATAAGCTACATACAGCATATCTAGGAAATGATAAACGGAGAAGATACTACAATTAAGGATTATAATAGAAAGTGGGATTTTAAGGTGGACCTGTAGGAAACCTGAAGAGTCACTAGGGAAAGATCAAGAGAGAGGGCATTCTGTGCCTGAGGGGCAGCCAGAGAAAATGCCTGGAGCCGGGGCGGCTAGGTGGCGCAGTGAATAGAGCACCAGCCCTGGAGTCAGGAGTACCTGAGTTCAAATCCGGCCTCAGACACTTAACACAAAAAACTAGCTGTGTGACCTTGGGCAAGTCACTTAACCCCAACTGCCTGCCAAAAAGCAAAAAAAAAAAAAGAAAAAAAGAAAATGCCTGGAGCCAAGACATGGGAGTATCTTATTCATGGTGTAGCTAGGAAGGTAGCAGTGGACATGGGGGGGTTACATCTTGTAAGGTGACTACAAAGGTAGGAGGTGGTATAGGTTATTAAGGCTTTAAATCTCAAACATTTGCTCCTGTAGTTGAGACATATCACTTTGACATCTGAATAGAAGATAGAATAGAGTGGTGACACATGTGGCAGGCAGACTAACTTGCAGGCTATTGTGGTGGTCCAGTCCTGAGGTGAAGAGAACCTAAACCAAGGGGGTGGCAGCATCAGGGAAGAGAAGGGGGTATTTTTTGAAAAGTATTTAGTATTTTATTTTTCCACAATTACATGTAAAAAATAATACTCATTTAAAAAAATTTTGAGTTTAAATTCTCTTCTTTCCTCCTTCCATCCCCACCCCTCTCATTTGAGAAGGTAAGCAATTTGATGTAGGTTATACATGTACAGTCATGCAAATGCAAATTTCACATTATGCTATGAAAGAAAACACTAAAAAAACCCCCAAGAACAATAAAGTAAAAAAAAAAAAGCATGCTTTGATCTGTAGTCGGACTCCATGAGTTTTTTCTCTGGAGATGGATAGTATTTTTTTTTATTATAAGTTTTTCAGAATTGTCTTGGATCGTGATACTGCTGAGAATAGCAAAGTCATTCACAGTTGATCATCATATAATATTACTGTTGCTGTGTACAATGTTCTGGTTCTGCTCATTTCACTTTGCATCACTTTATGTAAATCCAGGTTTTTCTGAGATCATCTTGCTCTTCATTTCTTACAGCACAACAGTATTCCATTACATGCATATACCATAGCTTGTTCAGCTATTCCCCGATTCATGGGCACCCCCTCAATTTCCAGTTTCCACTAAAAGAATTGCTATAAATATTTTTGTACATACAGGATCTTTTTTGTTTTTTTCCCTTTGGGATACAGACGTAGTGGTGCTGTTGCCTAATCAAAGGGTACGCATGGTTTTATAGCTCTTGGGCATACTTCACATTGCTCTACAGAACAGCTGGATCAGTCTATCACTTCACAATAGTGTTAATACCTCAATTCTCCCATATCCCCTCCAACATTTGTCATTTTCCCCTTTATCATTTTTAGCAAATTTGATAGCTATGGAGTGGTAGCTCAGAGTTGTTTTAATTTTCATTTCTAATCAATAGTGATCTTTTTCTTTGCTTTTTGGAGGGGGTAAGATAGGGCAGTTGGGGTTAAGTGACTTGCCCAAGATCACACAGCTAGGAAGTGTCAGGTGTCTGAGATCAAATTTGAACTCAGGTCCTCCTGACATTAGTACTGGTGCTCTATTCACTGCACCACCTAGCCACCCCAAATAGTGATCTTTTCACCTTACTACAGATAGCTTTGATTACTTAATCTGAAAACTGCTTTTTCATATGCTTTGGCTATTTAGCATTGAGGAATGTCTCTTATTTCTATACATTTGACCCAGTTCTCTATATATTTGAGAAATGAGGTCTTTCTGAGAGAAACTTGCTGTAAAATTTTTTTCAGTTATGATTACTATGTATTTCCCTCCATCCTATTTCCCCCCATTTATCATTCTCTCTGTCTCTCTCTTTCTCTCTCTCATTCTCTCTCTTTTCACCTTGTTCATTCTCAAAAGTGTTTTGCTTCTGACTACTATTTTACCCAATCCACTCTCCTTTCTATTCGTCTCTTGTCCAACTCCTTCTCTTAACACTTAGTGGGGTACACTGTACCCTCTGTGAAGACTCCTCAGATGTCACTTCCTCAGAATGGAGAGAAACTATCTGGAAACCAGAGGCATACTTTTGTAAGACTGGACGGACCCGACTCCTGGGTTTCCTAAGAAATTACACAACCTAGGACCCTTCCCCTCTTCCCTTGTCATCAGCATCAGGCCCATTTCAGGAGTTTTTGACCTCCACCCTTGCTAGTGACCTTTTCCCCCTCCCTTGCTTGGCCTTACCAAATAAGGACAGTCCCACCTCCCTGCCAATAGGACATAGTGGTGGACTTCTTTGTTATCCACCATTGGGTTACATTTCGCACAAAGACTCCAAGACTGAGCTCCCACCTCCTAGCCAGTGGGAGAAAGGACAGCCAGAGGGAGGGGGCTTGACCACCTTAGGGCATAAATTCTTGTTCTGTCTTTTGGACCACCTTCTTCCTCCCAAGGAAGAGAATGAAACTTCCTATTTCTTCCTCAAGATGCCTCTGACTTTTGATTTTTCTTGGGGAGGGGATTTTTGGGGTCCCCATACCCCACACATCCCTTTTCCCTCCAACTTTCCTGTAGGGTAGGATAAATGTCTATATTCAACTGTGTGTGTATGTTTTCAGCTAATTCCAATGAAAGTAAAGTTGACATGTTGCCCTCATCTCCCCCTTCTTCCCCTTTTGTCACATAATTTACCTAATTCTACCTCTCCCTTTCCCCTTCTCCTAGTGAATTACTCTTTTTTACCCCTTAATTTTATTTTTTCAATTTTTTTTAGATATTCCTAGAATTCTATAGAGGGACTTCTGTTACTGTCACAATGACCTTTTGATAGAGAAGGGAATTTTACATTTGATGTTAACAGCATTAAAACTAATTTCCCTGTCACTGGTTAAAAAAAATCCAACAATACAGGGCTGGTTTTGTAACTTTCCCTTCCCTTCAGCTGAGTTGAACGTTCCCTGGGGCCAGCCAGCACTGGAAAGCCAGCCAATTAGGGCTCTCAACAGAACTTCATGTTTTTCTTTAGTTTACACTTTGCTTAGTGTTTTAAAGCATAAAATAAGGTTTTTAAATGTTAAACTATTTTCAATTGTTCTAAAACCTATTTTTCCAAATCTAAACCTATTTCTCAATTAGGAATCTCTCAATTTGCATTCTCTCTACATAAAAGCATGGAGAGGGTGTAGAAGCACCAAGGTTCTGCAGCTCCCACCCTAAACACCCAGAAAATATGACCCCAGACAAAGTCTAGGACTCTCAGACTCACAAAAATACAGAAAACACGTCTCTAGCTGAAGGCAGCTTGGTAGCAGGGGCTCACCGCAGCAGAACACAAGCCAGGGCCGGCCCAGCCTGAAGCCAAGACAGTGGCCAGGCCCGGGGAGGTGGGAAGGAGCCGAGCTGAGCCAAGCTGAGCTATGTCACAGCCAGTCTGCAGGAGAGAAGATCTACAACCTCCAGCACCTCCACATCTACCAAGGCATGAAAAACAGGGACTGGAGAGGGACAGCTTGGCAGGAGGGGCTCATCCAGCAGGCCGGCAGGCCCAGAGCAAAGACCAGCCCAGCCCCAAATCGCAGCTGGCCACCAGGCAAGGCTGCAGGGCAGCCAGGAGGAGCTGAGCCTCCCAAGCCACAGCTTGAGTCTACTTCAGAGAAGATCTAAAGCACCTGGGGTGATCTTCACATCCACAAAACCAGGATTAGAGACAGTCAGTGAATGTGAAAGTAAAACTTTGAAACTTAATTTGGGGGAGGAAAAGCAGTTCAGCCAATCTGCCCCTGGGGCAAGGAAGCAGTGGGGGAAGGGAACTGTGGGAATGAGGGCTGCTTCAGAGTCCCTGGCCTGTGGACTCCACAGGCAGGCTGAATCGATTGATCAGGGCCAAGTGCTTTTGCGTTGAGTGGCCTGGATCCAGATCGTGGTCTTGGGTGGTGGTCCTGGGGAGTGCTTTCAGCAAGCCAAAGCTGGGGGGACTTGCAACACCCCCCTAATAGCTCTGGCAGCTTGGGAAAACCCCAACGATTTGGAACAGAGCTTTCCCCCCTGGAAGCAGAGTTTCAGAAAGCTAAAAAAACAACCAATTAATTGACTGGCCAACATGAGGAAAAGGAAGCAAAATAAGAACAGCAATAAAACTCTAGAATCCTTTTTTGTGGACAGAAAGGATCAAAGCATGGAACGGGAGGAAGGCAACACAGTTAGAAGTCCCACACCAAGTGCTTCCAAGACACTTGAAGAATTCTTAGCAGCTTTTTTTTCAAAAGAAAAAATGAGGGGGGCAGAGCCAAGATGGTAGCATAGAAGCAGCAAGGTCCCACAGATCCCACACCGCCACCCTAAACACCCATAAAATAAGAGCCCAGACAAAGTCTAGGGCTCTCAGACTCACAAAAATACAGAAAACACATCTCTCGCTGAAGGCAGCTCGGCAGCAGGGGCTCATCCCGGTGGTCAGGCCCAGGGTGGTGAGAAGGAGCTGGGCTGAGCTGAGCTGAGCTGAGCTGCACCGCACCGCACCACAGCCAGTCTTAAGAGGAGAGGATCTACAGCCTCCAGCACCACCACATCTGCCAATGCGTGAGGAATGGGGATGGGAGAGGGGCAGCTTGCATGGGAGCAGAGACTGGCCCAGCCCAAAACCACAGACTAGGCCAGGCCAGGCCCCAGAGTGGCTAGAAGGAGTGGATCCTCCAAAGCTGCAGTTTGAGTCTACTTCAGAGAAGATCTAAAGGACTTGCCTGAGGGGATCTTAAAATCCCCCAAACCAGGGTCAGACACGATTAGTGAAAGTTAAACGTTGAAACTTAATTTGGGGGAGAAAAAGCAGTTTGGCCAATCTGCCCCCGGGGCAAGGAAGCAATGGGGGAGGGGAACTGCTGGAACTGGCGGCGGCCCCCACTGTGCTGCTTCAGAGCCCCTGGCCTGCAGACTCCACAGGGGGGCTGAATCGATTGATCAGGGCCAAGTGCTCTTTCATTGAGTGGCCTGGATCTGGATGGTGGTCTTGGGTGGTGGTCCTGGGGTGTGCTTTCACCAAGCCAAAGCTGGGGGGACTTGCAACACCCCCCTAATAGCTCAGGCAGCTGGGAAAACCCCAGTGATTTGGAACAGAGCTTTCCCCCCTGAAGCAGAATTTCACAGAGCTAAAAAAAAAAAAACCCAACCAGTTAACTAACTGGCCAACATGAGGAAAAGGAAGCAAAATAAGAACAGCAATAAAACTCTAGAATCCTTTTTTGTGGACAAAAAGGATCAAAGCATGGAACGGGAGGAAGACAACACAGTCAGAACTCCCACACCAAATGCTTCCAAGACACTTGAAGAATGCCTAGAAGCTATACAGCAACTGAAAAA
>JAQQSW010023839.1:0-10198 GCA_028646575.1 Pseudocheirus occidentalis
TCTCTTCAGAATGCTTTTTCCATCTGGGAAATTTGACTTTTTAAGGCATTCTTCTCCTCATTGGCTTTCTGGGCCTCTTTTGCCATTTGAATTAATCTATTTTTTAAAGTGTTTTTTTCTTCAATCAGGTTATTGACTCTCTTTTCATGGTTTTCTTGCATAATTATCATTTCTCTTCCCAGTTTTTCCTCCACTTCACTTATTTGGTTTTCAAAGTCTTTTTTTCAGATTATCTATAGCTACTAGGGATTCTTCACATGTCTTGGAAGTGTTTGTTGTGGGAGTTCTGACTTTGTTGTCTTCCTTCCGTTCCATGCTTTGATTCTTTTAGTCCACAAAAAAAAGGATTCTAGAGTTTTATTACTGTTCTTATTTTGCTTCCTTTTCCTTAGGTTGGCCAGTCAATTAATTGGTTGTTTGTTTGTTTTTTTAGCTTTGGGAAACTCCCAAAGGGAAACTTCCCCAAACTTCCAGCGGGGAAAGCTCTTGAACATCACTGGGATTTTCCCAGCTGCTGGAGCTATTAGGAGGGTGTTTCAGCCTCCCCTAGCTTTGGCTTGCTGAAAGTGCTCCTCAGGACCACCACCCAAGACCACCATATGGACCCAGGCTGCTCAATGCAAGAGCGCTTGGCCCTGATCAATGGACTCAACTCCTCTGTGGGATCCACAGGCCAGGGGCTCTGAAGCAGCCCAGTGGGGGCATCCACAGGTTACATCAGTTTCTGCCCTTCCCCCACTGCTTCCTTGCCCTGGGGGTAGATTGGCAGGACTGCTTTTCCTCCCCCAAATTTAGCTTGAAAGCTTCACTCACTTTCACTGACCTGGCTTAGTAGATGTGAAGATTTCTCCTGGTGCTTTAATCTTTTCTGAAGTAGACTCCTGCTGCATCTTGGGAGGCTCGGCTCCTCCTGGCTGCCCTGGAACCTGGCCACATGGAAGTTTTAGGCTGGGCTGGTCTCGGCTCCCACCCTCCTGCCAAGCTGCCTTTCTCTAACCCTTATTTTTCACACCTTCCTAGGTATAGAGTTGCTGGATGCTGTAGATCTTCTCTCTTGTAGACTGGCTGTGGCTCAGCTCCTTCCTACCACCCTGGGGGCTGGACATGGTTTTCTGTTTCAGGCTGGGCTAGCCTCAGCTTGCATCCTGCCAGGATGATCCCCTGCTGCTGAGCTGCCTTCCATGAGAGATGTGCTTTCTGTATTTTTTGAGTTTGAGAGATGTAGAATTTGTCCAGAGTCATATGTTTATGGGTGTTTAGGGTGGCTGCGTGGGAGCTGCGGGACCCTGCTGCTTCTACACTGCCATCTTGGCTTACCCCCGGAAAAGAGAAGTCATTGTTTTTCAATAGTTTCTTTCATGTTCAACTCTTCATGATCCCATTTGGGGTTTTCCTTGAAAAGATACCAGAATGGTTTGCCTTTTCCTTCTCCAGCTCTTTTTATAGATTAGGGACTCAGTCAACCAAGGTTAAATGACTTTCCCAGGGTAGAATAAGCGTAACACCATCTGAGACCAGATTTGAACTCAGAAAGATGAGTCTTCCTGACTTCAGGCCAAATACTCTATCTTGTGCATCACTTGGTTGTTTGTAATTTCTATAATAATGTTCTCTAAAAATGCACTTTTCCTAACTTTGATGAATGAGTCTTATTCATTGAGGTGTCACACCTCTTCCACCTTGCTTAGGGACATAGAAAATTTGCATCTTCTTCTTCACTCAGAATATCAAACTTTCTGATCAACCTGTGTCAGACTCACACAAAAGTATTCTTGTCAGTAAGTTAGGCCATAATAAGTGCTTACTATGTGTCTAGCATTGTCCTAAATCCTAGGATTATAACTATTGTTACAAATTAAAATTCCTGCTCTCTAAGAGAGTTCTGATAGAAGAAGATATTGAATAAAGGGAAAGGAAAAGGAGAGGCAATGTATCAGGTGTGACAGTACTGTACAGAAAGTCTAGATTGCAAACCCCACACATCCTGATGCTGGAGAGATTTGTGACATCTATGATCAAGTAATTTTTTTTCTCTATGAAGCAAAAGATTTTGTTATTTCTCCAGAAGATGCTTCCACAATGTCCCATGAATAAGAAAAGCCAAGAGAACAGTCAAAAAGCACAGAGGGCTCAGCTGCTCTCAGATAGTATAGGGGCTGAATCTTGTTCTTTATTGGGTACTTTATGGAACTGCCAGATAACTTCATCCAGTCTATCTTACCAAATTCTAAGAACAATGAAATTAAAGTCAGAGTTGCTAGGTGTGAACCCTAAATCTAATACTTAAAACTTGGCTAAACTCAGGCAACCTCTGAGTTTCAGTATCTGAATCTATGAAATTCAGGTAATCATAACAGCCCTAGTATTCTTAAAAAGTTGTGGGCATCAAATGAGATGGTATGTGAAGACTGTTTAATACTAATTGCAAAGCATTATATAAGTGTGAGCTTTTAAGACAGCAAAATAAGTATAACGTATAAAGTACAGAAAGTATAATGAATTTGGACACATAATTCTTGGGGTTTCTTTCAGACTTTGTTTTATTTCATCAGGCAAGTTATTTTGCCCCTGAATTTCAGTTTCCTAATATATGAAAGGGGAGGAATATCTGCAGTACTTATTACACAGAGGGTTTGTGTAATATTAATAACTTGAAAAGAGAATTAAAATAAAAATACTTAAATTAATAAAATGCAGTATTTTATGAAATATAAGCACAATCAAATGATATTATAACTACTAATATCACCTCTTAAACCCAGAGAGAAAGTTTCATATTTTGGGATCCTTTGTATGTTAGTGGAAGCAAGGGAAGAAGAACAATTGTGCAAATTCAATATATTAATAATAAAAGAAAAAATGATCACTAAACATTTAATAACATTGATAGAATAATGTCTCTGCAAAACTCCTCCTGTATTATGATAAAGTACTAACTCAATTGGCAACTAAATGGCACAGAACATAAAGTGCTAGGTCTGGAATTAGGAAAACCTGTTTTCAGACACAGGACCCTGGGTAAACCACTTAATCTTTGTCTTATGTACTTTTCTAGATGCAAAATGAGAATGATATTAGCACCTCTATCTAAGATTTGTTGTGAGGATAAAATGAGCATATTTGAACAGCACTTAGCACAGTGCCTGGAAGATAGTAGACAACTAATAAATGTTTATTCACTTTTCCCTTCAATGCTGTGTACACTCTGGAGGGTTTTACTGAACAGGAAAGGCTTGCGGGTGTACCACATAGAAACTGGTATAGCTACATAGAGTAAGATATCATTAAAAGAATTGTGAGAGCCCTTCCTCACAGAATCCCAGAACTTGAGAAATGGAAGAGAACTTAGAAACCTTCCAGTCCAGGAACACTAAGCTTACAGAACTTTTTTTAATAGTTTGTTTTATTTCTAATTTGGTGGGTTTTTTATTTTGTGCATTTAAAAACATTATTCAGAAAATAAATTCATTACCTTCACTATGCCAAAGGGGTCTATGGCACACAAAAAAATTTAAGATCCATCATATATGATCTATTCCACATTATTTCTTGTGATTCATTTCTTTCATCTGTGTGATTCTAAATGACTTCATTTGGGTTTTTTTGTCAAAGATACTAGAATGATTTGCTCCTTTTTTTCTCTAGCTCATTTTATAGATGAGGAAAATGAAGCAAACAAGGTTAAGTGACTTGCTGTAATGTAACTAATTTAACAGGTACTTAGTCCTTAACAACTAAGGGCTAAGTATTTCTGTGAAAGAGACAGAGAATGTGAACTCTGTCTCCTGTGTGAAAGAGGGAGAGGGTATTAACTCTGTTTCCTGTTGATGAAGGAGCAGGAGGGGGTTCCCTGAGACAAGAGGCCAATTGTGTGTGTGTGTGTGTGTGTGTGTGTGTGTGTGTGTAAGAAGAGTTCCAGGGACAGAAAAACAGAATCAATAGAGACTAAAGTCAGCTGAGAGAGAAAGAGAGAGAGGAGAGAGAGAGAGAGAGAGAGAGAGAGAGAGAGAGAGAGAGAGAGAGAGAGAGAGAGAGAGAGAGAGATTTTTATCTCCCAGCATCTGGAACCTGACTGAGAATTGAGTTCAAATGTTTCTTGAGACCAGAATCTGGTGAAGGCTGAAGTTGCTGCCTCTTGGAAGGCTGAGATTCCTTCTGGGTCCTAGAGACAGCCAAACTGCTGGAAGGACTGGAGAAGCAAGAACAGGGTAAGTCTTTGTTGGTTTGTGGCTTGGTTGATCCTTGAGTTACCGGCAACAGAAGTTGTGAAGAGTTTAAGATGAACTTCACTGTGTACAAAGAACTGACTAAAGGACTGGATGAGAACCTGGGAGTTGTCTAGCCCTAAATCCAGGTGACTATTTGGTGGATTCAGGTAGGAGCTGGGACCATGGAAGGAGATCCAAGGAATCTGAGAGATTACCCTGAATCAAGAATAAAATGCCTGTCCTTGGATATTGAACCATGTGATGAAATTGAAGTTTACTAGACATTGAGGGGTGGAAGATTTGTTTAATTTTTCTAATGATTGTATTTAGTGATTAGCAATACTTTGTGACTGATTGTTAGATAAGTGACTGATTAAGTTAATCTATCTTTGCCCCATGAGTGGAAGATTGATTATTGTTTTGTGAAATGCCTGAATGATTAAGTAAGGAGGGTTTCCCTCTTAGGGAAACTAGATGATTATTCTTTTGTTCTTTGTTCTAAATACTGTGGCCACTGTAGTGAAAACTAGGCAGCCATTCTAATGTTAAACTGTTGTGAACAATGTATTGTAATTTTCTGTGATAGGATGCAATGTTGTGTACATTATATTGTGATTTGTTGTGAATGTGCCTTGATTTGTTATGGAATAAATGGAGTGTTCACTATACTGTGTAATCTGGACCTTAAAAACTATTCACAGTAGCATTCTTTTGGGAATCTGCTTGTGCATGGCGTTACCCTTGCCCAGGGTCACAGAACTAGTAAATGTCTGAGACCAGGAGCTGTCTGCAGGCCTGGAGCTCTATCCACTACATCATGCAACCACCTTCTATTCCAAAGGAATACCCGCCTTAACATATTTGATGTTAGCCAGCTTCTACCTAAAGGCCTCTAAGGAGGAGAAACCCTTTACTTTTCCTGGCAGGAAAGTCACTCTGCCCTTAAAAACTTTTAAATTAATATAAAGTCTTTAAGTTGTAGTTTCCACCGACTGTCCTGATTCTATACTCTGGAGCCAAATATGACAAATGTAATCCCTTTTCCACTTGACACACTTTCAAATGTATGAGAACAGCTATCATGTCCTGTGTAAGTCCTCTTTTCTCAGAGCTAAGTATTTTCAGTTCACTCAACTGACACTCAAATATCCTGAATGTAAGATCCTTTACTGTTCTTGCTGTCCTCATCTGGATACTCTACATTTTACAACTATTTCTTCCTAAGCTGTTGTACCTGAAATTAAGTACAATACTCCAAATGAGTTTTGATGAGGGTAGAGTAGGATGTGATTATCAGCTCCTTATTTTTGGAAACTACATCCTTCCCAATGCAGCCCAAGATTGTACTAGCTTTTTTGGCTACTACTGTATACTTCTGACTCATCTTAAACCTGCACTTCAGTAAAATAGATCTTATTTAGAACAGCTATTCTAACATCTGGCACAAGAGCTATCTATCCATGCTTATCTAACCTTATACAAGTGAATTTGATTTTTTTTTACTGTACTACAGGACTTTACATCTATCATTAATACAGTTCACCTTATTGGTCTCAGTTCAATGCTGTATCTGCCAAGATCTTTTCGGATCCTCTCTTATACAACACACCTTAGATAGCTAGACTTCTCAACTTTGTTTTATCTAAAAGTCATGCCATCTTTATCTTTATCTAGGTCATAGATAGGAAAAAAAGAAGCAAAGTGACCTGCATAAGACCAAGCACATATGTCTGGGATAGCAAACTGGAAAATTCCAATACAGAAACTGTGTGTGTGTGTGCACATGCGTGTGTGTGTGTGTGTCTGTGTGTGTGCATATGTATGCAATGCTAGTGTCTGCAGTGGCAAAAATCCCATAAAAGTTAGATTATCATTAAACATTATTTAAATGTAAGCATTTTGAGCCTGAAAACTTTGTCCAATGATCAATGGATTTATACTATGAAAGGAAGTTAAATGATATATAAATTAATGTTCTTACTAGAAATGAGAGAAAATATAAATAATGCAAAGAAAATTCAGTCAAAAGTTAAGAAGGGGAGGTGAACAGTGGAGTCAGAGATGATTTTATGCAACATATAAAAATAAGAAATTTCATTTCATGGGAAATTTGGTCATCATTTCAATAGTGTTCAGGATGAGCATGTGCAAATAGCTCACTACGAAGATAGCAATCAATTAATTAAATAGCTGAATAAGTATTTATTATGGGCCTGCAACTGTGGGAGACTATGTGTTAGGTATACGAGATTCAAAGACAAAAATGAAACAGTTTCTGCCCTCAGAGGGATTGTATTCATTGAGGAAAATAATATGTGCTCTAAAAATAAATATCCAATTGATATGAAATAAATGCAGAGTGATTTCCATAGAGCAGGAAAGGAGTGTGATACAACATTACAGAAGATGTAGAAGTAGATAAATTTAATAAAATTTGATAGTACCTCTGAAGTCAGTTATTTTAGAAATGATCATTTATAAGGACTTTTACATATATTGTTTCAACTGAGTTTTGTTTATATAACAATCTTTTCAAAAATATACTACAAATGTTATTAACCTTATTTTGAAGATTTTAAAAACTGATGCTAATAGTGATAAAAATAGCTTGCCCATTGTAACATGATTACTAGGTGTTCTAATTAGACTTTGAACCCAGGTCTTTTTTACTGTATTTCAAATATACTATACATAAAACTACATTGTCTCCTGACAAATGTGTGTTTATTAAATAGTCCCAGAGAAGAATAAGAATAGAAATGCTGCAATTAAATGATTTGAGATCATTTTTTGGGGGGGGAGCAATTATATCTTTATTTTCAGTGATATCTAAGTGAAATATAACATTTCCTCCAATTTTTCTTTTTTTAATAATTACTTTTTATTGACTTGTTTGTTTACTTTTAGTTTAAAAGATTCAGTTCCAGAATCACTTGAGTTTCAGGTTTAAATCCCCTTCCTCCCCACACTCGCCCCCCATGGTGGCATACAATCATGTATAGGATCTGCAAATTCTTTCACATTGTACAATAGTCTGCTTGTATAGGTATTATAGCCAATGGAGTGAACAATGAGAAAAGAGAAACAAAAATCAAACATAGAAAAGAATGATAGCATTCATTGCTTCAGTCTCCATTTAAACCCTGGTTTCTATGGATCTTTCTCTGAATGTAGATATCTCCTTCAGTCCTTTAACTTGTAGAGTTGTCTTTTAACTGTGTGTTGCTGAGAGGAGTCCAGTTTTTCCAAGCTGGTTGTCACACGTATGATGTATCTGTGACTGTGTACAAATTTTTGCTGGTTCTGCTCTTCTCGCCTAGCATCAGTTCGTATAAGCCTCTCCAGGTAATTATGAAGTCCATCTCCTTCCCATTTCTTATAGCACAATAATATTCCATCACATTCATATACCATAACTTGTTCAGCCATTCCCCAATTGATGGGCATCCCTTAAATTTCCAGTTTTATGCCACCACAAAGAGAGCTGCAATAAATATTTTTGTACATATGGGACCTTTTCCCACTTCTATGAACTCTTTGGGATACAACCCCAATAGAGGTATTACTTGGTCAAAGGGTACGCAATTTTTTATATCCCTTTGGGCATAGTTCCATATTGCCCTCCAGAATGGTTGTATCAGTTCACAGCTCCACCAACAATGCATTATAGTTCCCATTTTTCCACATCCTGTCCAGAACTTGTCATTTTCCTGTTTTGTCGTCTTAGCCAAATTGGCTGGTGAGATGTGGTATCTCAAAGTTGTTTTGAACTGCATTTCACAAATCAATAGTGATTTAGAGCATTTTTCCATATGCTTAAAGATATCTTTAATTTCTACATCTGAAAACTGCCTGTTCATATCCTTTGACCATTTATCAATTGGGGAATGACTGGCATTCTTGTAAATTTTATTTAATTCCCTGTATATTTTAGAAATGAGGTCTTTATCATAAGAGACACTGGTTGTAAATATTCTTTCCAAACTTCCCACTTCCCTCTTACTCTTGGTTATATTGACTTTATTTGTACAGAAACTTTTCAAATTGATGTAATCAAGATTATCTATTTTGCATTTTACAATACTCTTCAACTATTATTTGGTCACAAAGTGTTCCCTACTCCATGAAACTGACAGGTAAACTATTCCTTGCTTCTTCAGATTATTTACAATATTAGCCTGTAAGACATGACTTTGGTGTATGGCTTTAGACAATGGTCTATGCCCAGTTTCTGCTATACTACATTCCAGATTTCCCAGCAGTTTTTGTCAAGTAGCAAATACTTAACCCAGAAACTGGGGTCTTTGGGCTTATCAAACAGTATATTACTCGTTGACTACTGAGTCTTCTGTACCCAATCTATTCCATTGATCCACTATCCTCTTCCTTAGCCAGTACCAGGAAGTTTTCAGGACTGCAGCTTACTAATAGAGATTAAAATCTGGTATGGCTAGGACACCTTCCCTTACATTTCTTTTCATTAATTGCCTTGATATTCTGGACTTTTTGTTCTTCCAAATGAATTTTGTTACGATTTTTTCGAGTTCTATGAAGTAATTTTTTGGTAGATTGATTGGTTTGCCACTAAATATGTAATTTAATTTAGATAAAATTGTCATTTTCATTATATTAGCTCCCTACCTAGCCATGAGAAATTGATGTTTTTCCAATTAGTGAGATCTGATTTTATTTGTGTGAAAAGTGTTTTGTAGTTGTGTTCATAAAGGTACTGGGTTTGTTTTGGCAGGTAGATTCCCAAATATTTTATAATGTCTAATGTAACTTTAAATGGGGTTTCTCTAACTATCTCTTGCTGTTGGGCTTCATTGGAAATATATAGGAATTCTCAGGATTTATGTGGGTTTATTTTATATCCTGAAACTTTGCTAAATTTGTTTATTGTCTCAAGAAGTTTTTTACTTGATTCTCAAGGATTCTCCAAGGATATTATCATGTCATCTGCAAAGAGTGATTCTTTAGTCTCTTCTTTGACTAATTTGATTCCCTTGATTTATTTTTCTTCTCTAATTGCTACTGTTAACGTTTCTAGAACAAGATTGAATAAGAGGGGTGATACTGGGTATCCTTGTTTCACTCCTGATCTTATTGGAAATGCTTCTCGTTTATCCGCATTGCATATAATACTTGCTGATGGCTTTAAGTAGATGCCACCTATTATTCTAAGGAAAACTCCATTTATTCCTATACTTCCTACTTTTTAAATAGGAATGGATGTTGTATTTTGTCAAAGGCTTTTTCTACATCTGTTGAAGCAATCATATGGTTTCTTCTAGTTTTATTGTTGATATGATCAATGATACTGATGGTTTTCCTAATATTCAATGATCCTTGCATTCCTGGAATAAATCCAAAATGGTCAAAATATATTATTCTAGTTATAAGTTGCTGTAGTTTGTTTGCTAATATTTTATTTAATATTTTTGCATCTATATTCATGAGGGAGACTGGTCTATAATTTTCTTTCTCTGTTTTGTCTCTCCCTGATTTAGGTATTAGTACCATATTTGTGTCATGGAAAGAATTAGGAAAGACTCCTTCCTCACTAATTTTCCTGAATGCTTTGTAGAGTATTGGAATCAATTGATCTTTAAACGTTTGATAGAATTTACTAGTAAATCCATCCGGCCCTGGGGATTTTTTCCAAAGTAGTTAGTTCTTTTTTTTTTTGTTTGTTTGTTTTTTTTTTGTTTTTTTTTCTCTTCTAAATTCTAAATTTTAATTTCTTTTCTTGGTTACATCATTCATTTCCACAAGGTTTTGAGTTACAAATTTTCTCCCCTTTTTGTCCCTACCCCCCAGCCAAGAACATTGATCCCACTGTAAGATCCCTCCCACAATCTGTTCCCTTTTATGCCCTCCTCCAACACCTCTCTAGCTTTCTAGCAGGGTAGGGAGCTCCTCCCTGCCCCATCCCTGTATGTATTATTTCCCAGTTGCATTTAATTGTATAGCTTTAAATACTGGATTCT
>JAQQSW010023840.1:0-10198 GCA_028646575.1 Pseudocheirus occidentalis
ATCATTCATGCCAAGTCACCTGGAAATTTCTGATGATTGACCCCATGACTTAGTTTAGTTCAGTGTTGCTGACTGTAGCAGTCAACTGAAAAAGCAAGTAAAAGCCTATGGCAGAGAGGCTGGGGGTCTGGCTTCAAGTCCTGCCTCTGCCAGGTCCAGGCTGTGTGACCCTGGGAAGGTCACTGAACCTCTCGGGGCTCCAGACAACTTCCAAGATCCTAAGCTGCAGAGCAGGAGCTCTGAAACCACAGGTCCAGAAAAACAGATTTTCTTTTTATCATTAGTGTGTGTCATAAGTTGCATAACTCACCTGAGAGGTTGTTTATCCAATAGTCAATTAAATATATAAATAAAATTTAAGAAGTTGATGCTCCTGTTACTCCTCAGTGGGCCAAAAGTCTTTGCGCAGTTTTAAGCTTTAAGAGCATTAAACAGTCTTTAACTGAAACAAGCCTTAATAGCTAAAAACTGCACTAAGCCTTGGGGTACCTCCTATTTCCACACAGGGCTTCTGGATTTAAAAATCAGTTGACAACTATTTAAAAAAATTCATTATATTCTTATTAAAACTATATTAAGGATAAATAAACAAGTACAAAACCAATGTAGTCAACATGGAGTTGTGCAGACTTTTGTCCGTTACTAGTCTGGAGAAGTCACTGGAAAACCCGGCCCACCGTAGGGGGCTGCTTGGAAAGACACTTTTTTTTCCCCCTAAGTTCCCTCTAACACATGAATTTGAAGTTAGCTGGATTTTCTTCATGTTGGTGTCTAGCGCTAATGGAGATGTTCTCTATACTAATCTTGAGCTGCAGATGCCGGCATGCTACAAATAAGAATGAGGCCAGGAGATATGGGGCAAAATAGAAACATAGACAGGAGGGAGGGGTAAAGAAGGGGCCTTCCAGAGCATCTCCTCCAAGCTCCTCATCTGCCAAGTGCCTCTTCTGGTCTCCTCTTGCTGCTGTCATCATGCCTGCCTGTACAGGTTCTCTTCCTTCTCCTTACTCTTGCTGCTTTTCTGATGTCGTTTATAGCACGTATGCTGGGAATCAAACAACTCGGTTTGAGGAGTATATAAAGGAAGAACAAAGTGGTTCTGAGGGAAGCATCTGTCTTATAAACAAAGCATATGAAGTATATGAAATAGATTTCGTTTCCTCTGAGGCATACCTCTGCTTACTTCTGAGTTCTTGGCCATATCACTGATTAGATTGCCAGATAAGTGACCTGTGGATAAGTGAGTTTGTCCTGTAACTCTATTACTTTTAGGTTTTGTGGCAATAGTTCAGGGGAGAGATTCACTGTATTTATACAAGCAGAGGCTTGGGTCTTCTTGGCTCAGAAGTGCTTGGAGATGTCCCTGGGAAATGCATATTGACCTTTTAACCTAGCAATGTCACTACTGAGCATACACTCCAAAGAGGACCAAGACAGAAGGAAAAGACTCATATGTACAAAAATGTTTACAGAAGCACTTTTTGTATTAGCAAAGAACTGAAAACATGGTAGCCTACCGACTGGGGAATAGCTGAAGAAACTGTGGCATGTGAATGTGATGGAGTATTGTTGTGCTTCTAGAAATGAATATGAAGAATTCAGAGTCTTGGGAAGCCTTGTGTAAACTGATGCAAAGTGAAGTTAGTCGAACCAGGAAAAAAGTTTACAAGAAATCACAATAACATGAAGGAAAACAACTTAGAAAGTCAGAATAATGATCAAAGTCATAGGCAATTATGACTCTAAATGAATGATGAGAAAGCAGGACCCCACCTGTTGGCAGAAAAGGAACAGAGGACAACACACATTCTCAGACAGTGCCCCTCAGTGTTGAAATACAAGCAAACTGAGTGAAACAGGGTAAAAAATCCCAATCTTTCTATCAATGAATATATAAAGATCACCTTAATTCTACCTGGAAACTTCACCAAAAATATACCTAATCTTCAACCTCATTAAAAAAGGTTTTAATGCAAAGACTCTACGTATCTGCATGATAGTCTCTTACCTGTTTTGTCATTTGCCAGACACAATCAATAAACTGAAGAAATATAGGAGATCTGTCAGCATCTGCGTGGTTGTCATCACCATGACCTACTCTCTTTTAAAAAGAAAAAGAAAAAAAAGATCAAGCTGGGCATCCTAATGTATAAGGGAAGTAACGGAGAATGAAGTTGTATGACTTTTTTCTTATTTGGGGACTTTTCCAGTCTCTCTACTGTGCTCTTACAGGCCAATGTTTTGTCATTTTCTTTTTTCTTTCACATAACTTAGGTTATTAAAAAACAAACATGCATATGATCAACAAACTTAATGATTTAAACAATGTTTTTTAAGCCCAGCCACCTGAACAGGACATACGTAGTAGTCCTTTATCTACATGAACTAGAAATTGGCAGTTGATTACATACACACAAAATAACCATTTAAACAACTTGGAAAAGCTTCTTCTCTTCTCAGCAGCACTGATAACCTGAGAAAGAGCCGCAATCTCCTTGTTTTTAATTAAAAGATAAAACGTCACCTCTGAGGCCATTCTGAAGCAAAGTCCAGTGCAGACTAATTGCAAAGAGCTAGCTGGTTTCTGGACATTTCTTTGGGAGTCAGCTATAACAACAATGGGGACACAGAAGGAAGGTATAAAAAATATCCTTTCAGGAACACTATGAATTTGGCATTTCATGTTATTTTCTTATGGTAACCCACCATTTCATAGAACAGAAAGATACTGAAGGTAATGACATCACAGCTACCTCAGCTTACCAATGCAAACCTGTGCCCAAAGCTTGTCCACTCTTTTTCCACAAGGGCCTCAAATCCTTGAATGGTGCGGTAATAGCTGTCCAACATAAGCATAGCCAGAGATGTGAGCTGTGCTGTTCGATCCCATCCGTCACTACAATGGATCACCACAGAAGTTTTTCCAGATTCTATTTTATCAGCAATTCTTACTGCTCCAGCAAGAAGCATCTTCAGTAAAGAAAGCAGACATTTTGAACGCCTTTTAATAAAAAAGTTTCCCGTCCAGGCTAATAGAAAAACAGGTATTCAAAAGCTTCTCTTTCCTCCTCAAGCCATTTCCTTCATCCCTTTCTCCAATTCCTCTAAACACAGGACTTCACCTAATACTTCAGATTTGAGTTCCTTTTTCTCTGATTGTTCTTGCCTCTTGTTCTCCTGTCTCAGTCTGACTGTGGCTAAAGCACTCAAACTCTCTAAGCATATATGCTTGCCTGTAAAATTAGCATAATAGTAGTACCTACCCTCACAGGGTTACTTAGACAATCAAAAGAGGTAATGTAATGGAAAGCAAACCTTCAGATATCAAGTGTGAGCCACCGTCGTTAATGATTCTTTGCCTCTCTATTTGGGCCCTTAAGCTGATTCCCTTCTGTCTGATCCTTTGATCACCCCTCCCCCTCCCTGATTTCCAATCTCTTGTCCTTTTCTACAAAGGAAACTTCAGCAGCTACCCCTTGTTTCTAGAATAAAACAGCTCCCAGTTGGCCTTTAAAGCCTTTCCCAACCCAGCTCTTGCTGGGGCTTCCAGACCGATTTCTCCCCTACTAGTGCTTTTACTTTGCAGGTTCCCTTCAAGGCTCAGTCGAGGTACTAACTCCTTCTAGAGGCCTCTTTTGATCCCCCCCAGTTATTACCATCCCACTCATTCCCCCAAATCACTATTTTTATTTTGTTTCAATATCTCTAAACATGCTCCAACCCCTTAATAGAATGCAAGGTCCCTGGGCTAGGGCCTGCCTCACTTTGGTGTCCTTATCCCCACAGCACTTGAAAGTTTGCACAGAACTTTAGATACATTCTCATCTAAGCATCTCGGCCAACACTATGATGAAGCTAGTCCAGATATCATCCCCACTTTACAAATGAGGAAACTGAGGCTGGTAAAGTAACATCCATGTTTAACACAGCTTTGAAGTGTCAGGGGTTCTTTGAGACCAAGTGTCTTCGGCCTCCAATTCCAGCACTTATCCACAATGCCACGCTGTTTTAGGATAGAATACCATAAGTTATATTCACTAAGAATTCATTATCAATTAAAGAGTATCTAGAATCTTAGCATCGTAAAGTATTTGAACATCACTTTGTTTAACCTCTAACCTGATGCATGGACCCTGACAAGCAGCCGGCCAACTTTTGTACCTGAACATCTTTAGCAAAGGAAGGAACTGGCAAGGCAGGCCATTCCAGCTGTGATTAGCTACATGACTGTTCTTCCTAATAAAGATACGAGAGTGAAGCTGACTCCCTGTACTGTTGGTACTGTTGGCCCATTGCTCAGTGTTTTTTTCCCTGGAAACAAGCAAAATAAATCTTGTCTACATGATAGTTCTTCAGATCTTTGAAGGTAGCTTATTGCATTCCCCAACTTCTATCTTCCTCATGCTTAACACCTTCAGCTCCTTAAACAAGTAGCCAAATGAACATTCCTCAAAGGTAGCCACTGCTTGCTTCCTCTCAGGTTCCCCAGCAACTAGCAAGTATCTGGGCCGGAGGAGGTTCCAGGGAAGATCCCTCAGACGTCATGGTCAAGAGTCCTCTTGCCACCCTGCTTGCTCTACTCTGAAGGTTTCTGTCTGGCTTTTGGAAGGAAGAGCCTAGAATTACACATTAGAGTGGATGGCGAGTCTGAGAAGCACAAACTAGGACACTAGGCTCCTCATCACAGGGCTCTTCTTGGCAGCTGCTGCTGACTCTTTGGTTCAGTATTAAACCCTTGGATCTTTCTTGCTTTAAGTGCTGTCTAGCCACATCTCATCTGTCCTATCCTTGTACAGTTGATTTTTTTTTTTAGTCATAAAATTAAAGAGAATGGACACACAAACTGTAGACTTATTAGGTTTCCTCTTGCTAGATTAAAACCAGTGTTCCTTGAGGACAAGCCCCATTTCCTTTCTGTCTTTGTGTCACCAGGGTCTCAAAGGGGCCAGAAGAGCCTGTTTGTTGGGTAAGCTGGGAGGTGGGCTGAGGGAGGACCATTTGAATCCTGGTTCAGTTCCTTATAATCCAAGCCAATTAACTACTGAGTCTCAGTTTCTTAATCTATAAACATGTGTTGGATTACATGATATATGTAAGGCCACTTTTCACTCTAAACCCATGTTCTCATGTAACTGACAACATCCTAGTTCAGAAGCACTGCCTCGAAACACCTCTTCCTCTACCCCCAAGGACACATCAAGATTTCTGTTCACTGAAACAGAGGAAAAAAGTTGAGTACAAAAGATACACTCATCTGTAAGATTAATGCCAATATAGCTCTGCTGCAACCAAACAAAGTTTTAATAGCATAGTTTTAAGATAGAAGTTATTTACCCTTATATATTCCAACCAATGTGTTGCATCCACGTTGGACAGCCACTTGGCCTCATCAATCGAAGGATAAACAATTTCTTTCAATTTACGTAATGATTCTCTCATCACATGAATATTGTGAATTTCCAAGAATATCAGCTCAGCATTCGGATAGGCACTTTCACTTTCATATCCTCCACCTTTTGCCTGTTTAAAAGAAATTAACATGCTGTTAGTTTATCTAGCTCCTACTATGTGCCCAGGCACTGTACTAAGTCTAGAGATACAAATAAAACAAAGAAACAGCTTCCGTCCTTAAGGAACTTACAATTTAATGAGAGAAGGACCTGAAAAGTAGGGGTTGCACTAAGGAATGCTGGGCCCAAGCAGGGCATGTCCTTCCATGGAATGGAAGCCAAAAGGAGCAGCTTGTGGAGAATGGAGTGACCAGGAAGATTGTGAGACATTTGGAGTTTAGTAATCCACCCTCCAACCCTCCAATCAGAGGGGATAAGAGGCTGAGGGAGGCCAGAAGGTACAGCATGTCCAAGTCATTCTTCACAGGGATGAGATTTCAGGTGAACAGCATATCCTAGCAAAGAAGGGGAGGGCATGCTGTCCTGTAGAGCTGAAGCTAGGCAGAACTGCTGATATAGAATGGACCTTTCTGAAGAACCCATGTTGATAGGGCTAAATCTCTGCTTTGGTCTCAGTTTCCCTGACAAAGAAAGGCTAATGTCATTTGCAAATCCAGGCCAAACTTCAACATGGCAGATATCGGTGACACGAAATCTCTTCAGGGTAAAAAGATTTCCAAACTCTATCCAATGACATTGATTTTAAAGAGTTTATTTTTTTTAATTAAAAAAAAAAGATTCCAGTACAACAAAATAATGGAGAACACGGGTTTTTTTGGGAACTAAAATGTACCTGTACATTTAAATTATAGACTCCTTTCTATAATATATCTGTGAGAAAGAAGTCTAGAAATAACTTTTGTAAATGAATACTTTCTGTCATTATCAAGCGGAAAGACACAGCATCCAAAGGGAAAACATGTTTAGAATACAAACTCAATCTACAAAAAGCACAGCTCCAGACCCAGCTGTACTGCAGCTAGAGAATATTCGTAGATAAGAGCTGGCAGAAGGAAAACAAATAGAAAGTGGAATCAATTCGTCCATGTTTCTATAATCATCTGTTTTTCGGATTGGTGGTGGTTGAAGTACTGGATTTAGATCTCCACACCTCGGTCCTCAATGTGCTAGATGCAGAAGTTGAAATAGCACTTTGGACAACAAAGTAAGGAAGAATAGTTTGACCAAATGAAGCACACACCAATGAAATCACCGTGGGAGATGATACCATCTTATAAGAATCATGTAATCATTTCATAAGCTTTCAGAGGGAGGGGAAGATAATAAAGAAAAAAACCCCTCTGAACTTTCCTTTAACGGATCTATCATCTCATTGACATGGTTGCATCCGCCATCAAAGCAAACTGCAAACCATCCAGGCCACTTCAATCCTCCACAAAGAGTCCAGCCAAGATGATGGGAACCTGCCTAGGTCTCCTTGTACTTCATGTACCAGTGTAGCACAAAGACTGTCTGGCTGGGTATACCCCCATTCATCTTTTTTCAGTCATACATCTCTTTGATAGGTTTAACGCTGCTTCCTCTGCACAATTTGTGACTGGGAATACACTGCAACCTATTTATGACCACTCTTCCAGGTGAGCCTACAGAATGTGTTATTCCATAATTCCCAGACATAGCATTTTCTTCCTCCTACTAACTTATTTGTCTGCCTATGGTGTTTGCCCAAGACACACATAATGATGGACCAGTTCAATGTGCTACTCATTCAACTACATATCATAGTCTGAATAGGCATTTCATCTACTTGATTTTTCCTTTGTAGATTATTAGTCTAGAGCTTTTCTATGACCACAGATCTCTCCCAAGTGGTTCAGTGATGTCCTGGGGCAAGACGTAATCACACCAATGTCACCTGCAAGGAGACGATCTGGAGGACCTCACCACCTTGAGCAGGGGCTCAATCTTTTATTCATTCATTCATTTCTAGTGTCCTAGATTCCTCTGCACATCTGTTGAATCTATGGACTTCTTCTCATAAGAATGTTTTTAAATAACTGAGGGAAATGCTTAACAGCAATTCGAGGAGGGCGAAAATAAATACATAATTTTTTCCTCCATCCAGGTCCGCCAATTCCTTGAAATAATTTAGACCTGTGATTTGATAGGTAAAGGGAAATCCCAATGAGAACACTCCCTCTACCAATGTATAGTAATGGAAATCTTTAGATGAAATGAGTGGACACTCCCAAGTTTCTTGGCAACCACAAGTATGAAGAGGATGGCATTGGGAGACTGTAAGCCAGGCACCAAACTCCTTGAGAGAGAGAGGGGAAACCTTGAGGATGACAGCGATGAAGATCTAGACTGCGATGAACGCCTCTGAAGAGCTTTCCCTTAGCCCTCCAGTTACTGCTCTCTCCTACTCCAATTTTCCCAGCACGTGTACCGTATTCCTCTTTAGGATGGGGACAACTTTATTTTTGTTTTTGGACTCAGCCTAGCCTGGGGCTTCGCACGTATCAGATTTTAAAATTATGCTTGTCAAACAGTACTGTTCAGATTTATGAGCAAACGGGTGTTAAATACACTAATACTATAGATATATACTGGGCATACACAGCCCCTTTCTCATATAATGATATGTTAAGTCATTGGACTGGTCTTCCAATTATATAGCGTAACAGACAAGAAGTATTTTTACCGCTTGCATTTCTCTTGTATAAATCGTTGAGCTCATCTTTGAGTAATCATGAACTAACTCTCACTGAGGTCACATAATATACTAGATATCCAGGATACAAAGACAGCAATAAAACAGTTTCTATCCTCAAAGAGCTTACATTCTACTAGGGGGATGAAACATTTACATAAATAAGTAGAATGGAAGGAAAACTGAGAAAAGAAAAAGCATCAGCAATAAGAGGCATCAAAAAGACTCAGAGAGGAAGCAGCATCTTGGGTTGAGTCTTGAAGACAAGGATTATGAAAAGTGGAGAAAAAAGAATACATTCCAGGCATGAGGAAAGGCTTGTGTGAAATACATGGAAGTTGATCCAAGCAAGCCTAGCATCTGCAAGTTGGTGCAGCTGGACGATCTCCCCATCTAGGAAGAATCGCTCTTCCTCTGAACCCCACGCAATGAACACCCCTGACAATCATGAACACCTTGGTGAGCATGGATCTCCCCATTTTATGTCTCATTTGACATGACTCAGAAGGGCTGTGGTACAAAAACATAATTAACACTAATTAATGCCAAATACACACATACGCATATACACACATATGTACATATGTGTATATATATGTGTGTGTGTACATACATATATATATAGAGAGAGAGCGTGCACGCGAGAGAGAGAGAGAGAGAGAGAAAGCATGCGAGAGCGAGCGAGCTGGTGCCAATGGGACTAAGGATCCCCATATTCCTGGCAGCTTCCCCCCGGCCACCCCAATCTCCACCTGCTTATTGATGCCTGAAATTTCATCAATGGGACAAAGCTTCACACAATTAAGAGGCTTTCTTCAAGTCTCAGTTGCAACAGGCCCTTCCAAGTCCTGCATATCAATAATTTTTGTGTAAAATGTGAGATAAAGTTTCCTGGGAGAGTAAGGGGAAAGAGAGCCACAGGACATTTGCAGAGGGGTGAAGTGGAGAGTGGGATAGCTGAGTTGCCATGCAATGCTTGACTGAGATAATACATTGTCTGAAACTCATCTACAATTAAGTGTAATCAGTCAACCAGCAAGGATAAATGAGTGGCATCAGATCCTTTCTCACTGGTGGGGTAAAGGCGGACAAGACATAACCTAGGGGAAAAAAGATAGAAAGGAGAGGCTGGGAAGCCAAAGGCAAACTTCAATGACTTTAAACTGAATATCAACTTTACTTACCCAAGACTGTGTGCAGACAAAGAGAAGCTAAGTGTA
Source organism: Pseudocheirus occidentalis (assembly GCA_028646575.1). Taxonomy (NCBI): domain Eukaryota; kingdom Metazoa; phylum Chordata; class Mammalia; order Diprotodontia; family Pseudocheiridae; genus Pseudocheirus; species Pseudocheirus occidentalis. The sequence continues at coordinate 9,345 of JAQQSW010023840.1, forward strand.
GACACAGCTAAGGATGCTGCCATATGTGGTGCACACCAACAGTGTTTGGTGTGACTTCTGAAAACTTTGTTTTAATCCTGTAACTTTTGTATAAAAGAACTTCATCCCCAGAGGATTCTGAGATCATGGTACCCCTGTCTTTCATAAGCTAAACCTTTGGAAAGGAAGCTATGAAGGTTAAAGTTGCACTTTTGGGGGGAGGGGAATGCTACTGCCTCAAGCTCATTTCAACGGAACAATTATTTCATTCTTGGGACATTGACACCCTTTCTAGACATGCAATTAATTGGCACAACAGACAAGATTTCTGCCTATGGAACTACTTTCCCAAAGTGCTAAAGAGGAAAATCCCATAACATTAAAAGTACACATCAGAGACTAGTGTAAACATAGGGTCAAATCTGCTGGCTGCCTGTCAGAGTTCTTGGTGCCTTAAGAATGGCTCTATCTTGAAGTAGGAGAGAACTTGTTACTTACCATGTATACATTTTTCTAAAAGTCTTACTTTGCAATTACATCTCTTTAGCAACTCTAATAACTTACCTTGTTAGTATCAGCAACACTGTTTTGTCTGGCATCAAAGATAATAAGTTTATGTGACTGGGCGTTAGCATCCATTATCGTTTGCAAGTACTTTTCGTCTTCTTTGCAGCGTTTATCATTTGGGCCCACAAGCGGCTGGCTGCATCGAGTAATTGTTGCCTGACTCTCAGGATGAATCCAGGACAAGACCTAATTTGTTTGTAAAGGATACATGTCAGTACAAAGAACTGTAATCAAAGAACTGTAACTCCCCCTTCCATGGACCCTGCAATCCAGTGAAACTGGATGCCTTGGTGCTCCCTTGCATAAAC
>JAQQSW010023841.1:0-10198 GCA_028646575.1 Pseudocheirus occidentalis
CTGTGTAATGACTTAGTTTTTTAAACGGGACTGGCTTTACTACTGCTGTCTAGAATCTTGATTAAGACAGAATATTTCTTTATCAGATACTTCTGCAATAATAACAATGAAAACTGAACACTTTTACTATTTTCCCCTAGTCGTGTATGAAATAGAATTGAAAAATGTTATTAAATAGATTATTGAGCCAGCTAACCCCACATGTGCTGTTTTGGGCAAATATAGCTCAAGGGCCAAGTATATAGAGAAAAAAAAATTCAAAGGAAACTAGAATTAGATATTAGGATTTTAGAACATACAGTGTATGATTATTATCATTCTTCATATATTCTCCATCCTTCTGCACAAGTAAATTGCTTTTGTTTTTATTTGTAATAGGGAGTTGGAGTTGAGGTTGAAGAAGGGATGTGCAGGACCTATCGAAAGATTATTAATGCTTACTCAGTATAGGATATGTGAAGTATGATACAAAGTCTCCTTCTCTTTAAATTCTCCTATATTTCATACTTAGGCATATGTATGTATGTATACATGTATACACACATAGATGTATGTATACGCATATATGTATGTGTGTGTATATATATATATATATATAATTTTCATGTGTTTGAGTAAAATATTAGTTATCTGAGGGCAAGAATTATCTTTTCGAGGTTAATATAATACCTTTCCTCCCCATCACCCTTCTTCCATCACAAACAATATACATGTGGCACTTTGAATAGACACTTGTTCCTGGTTAAGTACTCAGTTAATTTAGTTGAATTAATTAATTGAACTAAAGATCTAATAGTCTTATTAGGAAGTAGACTTAGAAAAAACATGTGATATTGTCTAATTAGCTTGAACCCCTCTCCCTGCCTCTGCCAGAGAGAGTAGAGGGGCATTAAGGTTACTATTTCTCTGGGCTTTCATTTCCTCACTAGTATGTTGAAGGATTGAGACCAGTTGATGACTAAGGTCCCTTCCTTGTTGCAAAATGTTATGAACCCTAGGTCCAGGGTTGAAAGGGCATGACCAAAAGTGTCAAGATTAGGAAAGAAGATAATGGGGCAGTAAGGGACAGTATATAGAGTGTTATATCTAATGGCAAAATATTTTATTAGCGTCATACTATGCAAGAAAAATCTAAGTTACCCAAAGTCACTTCAAAAAATCTTGTTCATGGAATTGAAGGAACCAAGGAGCTCTAAAGAAAAAATAGTTTTATCAAAGTAAACTAGAGGGATATGTATTGATCACATCAATACAAAACTTTCAGTCTCTAAAAGATGGATATCAGGAATTTCAGAAATTACCTAATTTAACCTATTGTAATGCTAAGGGAATTTGAAGATCTTCCCTGCCCTTTAATGGGCCTCACTTAAAGTGTTTCCCCTTTGACTGCAAGTTGTCCATGAAAGTATATTTGAGTGGCTCAGAACCCAGGGCAAAGAGAATGTCAAAGAGGAGATATGAATGATGATGATGTGACCTGAAGAATTGTCAGAGTACAGGAAATGTGTTTTATTCTGTGTAACTGACTTCATAATACCCTGTCATCTGGAAAGGGAGCCTACAAGTAGATACTGAACATGACAAACCAAGACTTAGGGGAAAACTCAGTGGTTAATGAAGGAAAAAGTGGTGGCTAGGAAGGAAATGAAATAAAAGGGGTCACAGAGAGAGGAAACCTAACAAGCAGAGTCCTGGAATCCAGAAAATTGATAGCAGAGAGCTGCATTAACAGTAGTGTCAAATGTAGCTGAAAAGTTAAAAAAAAAACTCCTGCATCTTTCTTAATAATCTACATATTAAAGTCAACATGAAGTCTGAACTTCAAAATGAATTCCTATTTATACTTGCCTTTCAATTATTCACTTTTGACATTCACAATAAGCATTTTTAGAAGAGAATAGGGAAAATGTATTTGCAAATATTTGTCCTTCCTGCCTTTATCTCAAAGGATCATAAATTTAAACATGGAAAAGACCTTACAGGTTATCTACTTTAATTCTCTCATTTTTCATATAAGGAAGCTGTTACTCCAAGATGGCAATAAGGAACAGAACAGATTCAGACAGAGGTCCACTGACTCTAAGTTTAGCACACTTTTCATACAATATAAATTCTTGAATCTATCTTCTCTGCTACATATCAGACTCATCATATGATTAATTCATCTTGAGCCATCAGTAAGATATAAAGCAAGACATTATTTCCTTAAAGCCCAAAGTTATGAAATTGGCCAGAGAGCTATATTAAAAAAAAAACTTCAAGTCTGCCTATTTTAATGTTTTTGATAAAAAAAAAATAGCTTCAGTTATATTTCCAGAAAACAGCTTGATTTAGGTTGAAAATCTTGGGATCTTAGGGTCATAGATCATAGCTAAAAGGAATTTCAGAGATTACCTAACTTAACCTATTGTAATGGTAAGGGAATTTGAAGATCTTCCCTGCCTTTAATGGGCCTAACTTAGAGCCCAACAAGAGAAGCTTGCTTAGGGGAAGCTTGTTTTTCAGGAAGATGTACCTTTTGTTAGTTTGTAATTAGGCCAGGTCATGAAAGTTGTAATGTCTTCTGACTCCATGTGAGATTTTGCTTTGGGGCTCACTTTTGGAAAGAGTTGTATGATTTGGCCAAATGAGACTATGGGTAGCCATTGGGCACCCTGGCTTTGAAAACCCAGATATTGGTGCTTCTGTCTCTGGTAATTAACTATGCGTTTATGGAATGGTCAGAGAGCTAGAAGCCCTATCTATTACTCTGTTGAATTGTGTAACTTTCTCTATCTCTATTTTTTGTCTGCTTGTAACTTACATTTGTATTTTCTCTGAAGTTCAAGGTGCTGACTTTTTCCCTGAACTAGGTAAATGATATATGTTTAATTAAATTAAGATTTTTAACCCCTTTTGAGTTCTTTTCCTTTAGAAAAGCAGATCAAAGAATGTGTGTTTGTAGCCATCCTGGGTATGCGGGAGTGCTTGCTGCTAAACATCCATCTTATGAATTATTTTATAGATAAGGAAACTGATGAGGCATACAGGTGTTAAGTGACTTGTCTAAGGTCACACAAGAAGAAGTAGTAGAACCAGAATGAAAGACGTATGATACATCTTTTACTATAGATGAATATTTACCTAACTTTTTAAGTATTTGCAAAACTGCAGGAGTGCAAAGAATTGCTTTGTACTGGGCCTTAAGGAACTTGGTAGACCATAGTGTGTCTCCTAAAAGATCCTAATAGAATATAAGCTCTACAAAGGGACACACACACACATGTGCGCACGCGCGCGAGCACACACATATATATGGGTGTATATATGTATGTGTATATGTATATATGTGTGTATGTGTGTGTGTGTGTGTGTGTGTGTGTGTGTGTGTGTCCAGCACTTACCACAGTGTCTTATAGATAGCAGGGACTTCATAAACTTTTTTTTTCTCTTTTTTAGTAATTCACTAAATCAACAGTATTTATTTAATATCTACTATATGCCAGGAGAAAAAAGAAAAACAAAACAACAGTCCTTGAACTTAGAAAGTTGATATTCTGTTAGGAAAGATATGAAGATATATAAATATTTGCCAAATAAATACATAGGCACAAGATAAATTGTGGGGGGAAGGGAGAGCCTTACCAACTGAAGTAGGAGCAAGAAAACCCTATCCTAGAGGTAAGTCACTGAAGTGAATTGGAAAGAAACTAGAGATTTTAAGAGGAAGGAGGAGAGAGTGCATTCCAGTCACAGGAAGCAATCAGAGACACAGACATAAGAGATGATAAGAAGGCTGAACCGGAAGAGTAACTGTATACAGTCTTGCTGGAAAGTAGGTTGGATCTAAGATGGAAGGACTTTAAATGTCAAACAAAGGCAGTTTCTCTTTTACTCAGTGGCTGGAGTTTATTGAGTACTGGAATGGCGTAATTAATTAGATAATACTAGTTAGTGGGGTCCTTCAGACCCAAGTCTGGAATTTGGATGTTAGGGAAGCATTAAAGATATGGGACAACCCTATAACCACCATATTCAGGCATAAGGTTTCTTTCAAATGTTTACTTTCTGGGGGGAGGAGAAAACCTTCTTCCTGTTTTGCATAACTTTATGCTAAATGCCTTGCTGCCTAAGTACCTAAATAACTTGAACTCAAAGTGCTAGGAGAGTCTCTTCAGTTTTGTTGTGCAGTCGCTTCCTCCTTTGGTGTAAAACTGGCTACATTGTATTACTCCCACTGATTCAGGACTGCCAGGGTTACTGACTCAATCATTTAATAACTGTTTTCCATCTCTAATATCTTATATGTTCTCTTCTATGAATTATTCATGGTAGTCCTTCCTCTAAAGGAGGATCACTTTAAAATTTACAAGGCAGAAAGCAGAACATTGCAATTTCTCAAAAAGCCAATACACAACACGTACATAATTGTCTTTATTGTTGTATCTTGTTGTCTTGTCACAGCATAAGACTAATGTATTTGGGGCTAGAGCAGACTTGTAATAAAAGTCTTTTGTGGTTAGCATTGTCCTCAGTTTAACTTTGATGGGTAACCATTCAGATGCCTTATATCTCCTTTTATGCAACTGTTTGGAGCATTTCCTTTATTTTTGGAGAGAGAAGGATCTTAAATTAGAAGGAAACTTCCATTAAAACCCCATCTGTGGAGCTTCCAGCATTTTTCCTCTTAACTTTTATCCTAAAAAGAATATATTCCTTAGCCAGGACTCCCCACTTAGCCACCCCCTCAGGTTTATCAGCTTCTTTGGAGATGATATTAAAACATGGCTTTAAGGATGCCGAATCATCCAAAGAAACCAGCACCTTCATTCAAACACCATATGGCACGTCATCGTTTTGTAACAAAATGAGGCAGGGAGAGGGAGAGGAAAAGGGAGGTATCTTTGGGGAAATTTTAAACAGCTGTGAAGTCACCGAAACTAATAGAAAGGAAATCGGCAAAGCCTCCATTTGTTTTGGCTGCTAATACTGTTGGCTGTTCTCTGAAGCAAAGCTTTCACATCAAGCCATCATCCCTGACTCAGCATTTCAGGAGCATCTGTCATTATCCTGAAGAATGTAGTGGTAGCGGGATGCAAAGCAAGGTACCCTGTATAATCTGACAGCACACAGCTAATGGGGAGGAATATGGATATTGTAATGATGGCTTAAAAATTTTAATTATTATGCCCTGAATATCACTTCATAGGTATTGATGATAGAGCACATACTACACACACATACACACACAGACACACATTTTTAAGGAACATCAAGAATCCTGTTATTTAATATGCTTCATAAGTAACCTAGTACTTATTGGGGAAAGGAGTTGAGCTCCACTCATCTCACCTCTAAATACTTAGTTACTGCACAAATGTCCAGACTGGAGCCAGATTTCAATGATCCCATAAATCTTCCTGAAGTGACCACAGCAAAGAAAGAGACCTTCTGCCAGGTCTTCAAAGTATGCAGAGAAAGGAGAGAAAAGAATGGAAAGTCACCTGAAATAGCTGCCTTGGCTTGGACATCAGAGTTCCTCATTTCTTGGCACATCAGTACTGGCTCTTGCAGATTTTTCCAAAAGATCTTGCGAACTGTGTAATATGGTGATGTTATTTTTACACTCCAGAGCTTTTTCTGTGACCAATGTCCAAAGGTCCTTAATATTTCACTCCTTCTCCCCAATCCTACCTCCCACTGGAAACACAATTTTAGAAGAAATACCAATTATCCAATAGGCCACTAAGCAGATGTTCAGTGGTCTTCTCAGATAATCCTGCCTTGTCTGATTCATTGGAGAAAAAAACAGTCTTATGAGGTAGATGCTTTATGTCTGAGGGAAGTTAAAATCCCTTTTTGTGAAGATTTTTAATTTAAAAAAAAACTTGTCCAAATTCTAGCTTTCTAAGGTCATAGATTTAGAAACAAAAGCAATCTTAGAGATTAAGTCCAATCCTCCATTGTACAGATAAAGGAACTGAGGCCAAGAGAAGTCATTTTCTTAAAATCACATAGATGGCATCTAGTAGGTGAAGATACCAAGCAGGTTCCTCTTCATTGAACTCCATAGCTTGTGCTTTTTCTGCTATGTTCCTTGCAGCCCTTCAGTAATGTTTCAATGGATCGGAGATTTCAGTGATTTGCAAATTCCCTCCAGTGATGCAGATTGCAGCCTATACATTTCTGCCCTTGCTATGCAACCCTAGTTAATGACTTCCCATATGTTTGCCTCCAGAAAATTTCCTCCCTTTTTTTTTCCCCCTGATATCAGGAGTATACCAGTGGAGCATTCTGGCTGTCCACCTGCCAAGCTTCTACCTATGGTCTTTTATTAATTTCAAAAATATTTTATAATGGATGATCAAACTCTAGTTTCACTGCGGTTATTTAAAATTTGTTTTGCCTCTACTAAAGAAGAAAATCTGGGCAGCGAGGTGGCTCAGTAGATAAAGTGCCAGACCTGGAGTCATCTTCCTGAGTTCACACACTGGCCTCTGACATGCATTATCTGTATAACCCTGGGCAAGTCACCTAATCCTGTTTGTCCCAGTCTCTTCAACTGTAAAATGATGTGGAGAAGGAACTGCGCCAGCATCACCTCCCTGATGTCATGATCCTCTTTGAGAACAAAGGATAAACAACAATCTTTGCCAAGAAATCTCCAAATGGGATCACAAAGAGTCAGACACAACTGAAAAATGAATAACAACAAAGGAAAATAATGGTATCTGTTGAGCTTTGCTCATGGATTTGTTGTGAAGATCAAATGGGATAAATTCTTCCAGATTCTCTTATTGAAAGGTGGATTGCTTTTCCTCATCCACCAACTTCATCAGGAGCTTTGGGGGTCCGAGAAAAGCAAAGTCCCACCTCATTCTGCTACTCCAGAATCCAGAAAATGAAGAAATCTAAGCATGCAAAAATTTCCTAAATCATTTCTGTTACATCACAATGGAGGTAGTCTACTTTTATATAAAATGGGGGTAGTCTGCTTTTATATAAAATGACTCCTATAAGTATAACTTAATCGGATAGGATAGGATAGGACAGAACAGGACAGGACAGGACAGGGTAGGGTAGAACAGGACAGGGTAGGATAGGACAGGACAGGACAGGGTAGGACAGGACAGGAAAGGGTAGGACAGGACAGGGTAGGGTAGGACAGGACAGGGTAGGGTAGGACAGGACAGGACAGGACAGGATAGGATAGGATAATGACTAGATGGTGCAGTGGATAGAGTATTGGACCTGAAGTCAGAGAGATCTGAGTTCAAACTCAACTTCAGAAAGGTGTGTGACTCTGGGCAAGTCATTTAACTTCCCCCTGTTATTTGTGCAATTGGGATAATAATAATACCTGCCTCTAGGGATTATTGTAAGGATAAAATAGGATAATATTTGTAAAGATCTTTCCATAACTTAAAGCACTGCATAAATGCTAACTGTTATTATTTTTACCCATATACCACAGTTCCAGGGAGATTTTGAAAACTACTTTGATATATTATTTTATTTCTCTTAAATGCAGATAAGGAGGTAATGAGTACTGTATGTGTCTTTGGATTATATTCTGAGTTTGTGGTGAGGTGGGAAAGAGTTAAATACAGAGTGTTTTAAATACAACTTTCTACCTTAATTCACAGTTGAACATTGTTGGGTTTCTTTGTCACTGAGGGCTAACAAATGATATTTTAAAGTGAGCCCTAATTGGCAACCATTGAAGGTAGAGTGTTGGCTACATAACTCTTTTATATGAAAGGATTACTAAATATAAAAGGGTCACTGGCCTATATTCAATGAGAGGTTGGATTACATGCTTTTTAACTTGTCTTAAAATATGAGTGACCTATGTCAATAGGGAATGATAACTTAGCTATACTGTCTTTTTAGGACTCAAAAATTTGCTTCACTGAAGAAGTAATTTGTTGATTACTACATGTACATACTGTTCTCAGAAACTGTGACCAGATCCACACAGTCTGACTGGAAGCATTTTTTTGGGGGGGAGGGACTTATTTGACACAGTGGAGAGAGCACCGAACCTGGGAGTAAGGCAGACCTGAGTTCAAATCCAGCTTCAGACACCAACTTTATAACTATGGGCAAGTCACTCACCTCCATTTACCTCAGTGTCCTCATTTTTTAAATGACTATAATTATAGCAACTGCCTCAAAGCATCATGGGAGAATCAAGTAAAGTAATATTCATGAAGCACTTTGAAAACCTTAAAGCACAATGTTAATACTAGCTATTATTATTATTTTTGTTTTTGTGAAAACATCCACTTACTTTACCTAATAATAATAGAAGACATTTTAAATAATATTTCAAATTTTGGCAGAGCCAAGATGGTGGCATAGAAGCAGGAAAATTCCTCAGCTTTCCCCATAACCACCTCAAATACCTATAGAATATGATTCTAAACAAATTTTAAGGCTCTAGAACTCACAAAAGTACACAGAAACAAAGCTCCCACTGAAGGCAGCCCAGTAGGCAGGACAGGAAGGGCTCATCACAGCACACTGGAAGCCTAGCCCAGCCCAGCCTAAAACTGCAGCTTGGCCCTTGTTGGCCAAGACAAGCCATGGCTGGAGCTTTCAGGAAAGTGGATCACCAGCAGCTGTGGTGATTTCCAGAATTATCAATCCATAAGAAACAAGGACAAAGTGAAAGGTCAGTGGAACTCAGCTAAATTTGGGAGTAAAAAGCAGGTCTGGTGGTCTGCCTCCAGGGCGAGGAAGCAGCCCCTGCAGCCATCTCCACATGGCTGCTTCAGGGCTCTTGGCCTGAAGATTGCAGGGGGGCCAAGCAATCATTCAGAGGGTAAGTGCTCTTGCCTTATCCTGCCTGGATCAAGATTTCGCTGTTGGGTGGTGGTTCCTGAGGTGCGTTTTCAGTGAACCAAACCTGGTGGGGCCTGTAACAGCCTCCTAATAGCTCTGGCAGCCATGAAAACCCCAGCAATTTAGGATAGAACTTTCCCCTCTGGAAGCAGAATTCCACAGAGCTAAAAGGTCAAGTAATTGACTGACAACATGAGCGGGCAAAGGAAGCAAAGTAAAAACTGCAATCCAACTTTAGGTTAATTTTTTGGGGACAAAAAAGACCAGAGCATTGAATGGGAGGAAGACAACACAGTCAGAACTCCCACACCAAAAGCTCCCAAGAAAAATGTAGACTGGTTACAAACCACAGAGGAGCTTAAGAAGGATTTTAAAAACCAAATAAAAGAAGTGGAAGAAAACTTGGGAAGAGAAATGAGAATGATGCAAGAAAATCATGAAAAGAGAGTCAACAACCTAACTGAAGAGAATAACACCTTAAAAAATAGATTAACTCAAATGGCAAAAGAGGCCCAAAAAAGCAAATGAGAAGAAGCATGCCTTAAAAAGTCCAATTTGCCAGATGGAAAAAGAATCTCAAAAACATTCTGAAGAGAATAATTCCTTCAGAATTAGAGTGGAGCAAATGGAAGCCAATGACTTCATGAGAAATCAAGATACTATTAACCAGATCCAAACAAATGACAAAATAGAAGGTAATGTGAAATATATCCTTGAAAAAACCACTGACCTGGAAAATAGATCGAGGAGAGACAATTTAAAAATTATTTATCTACCTGAAAACTATGATCAAAAAAAAGAACCCAGAAAACATCCTTCAAGAAATTCTCAAGGAAAATTGCCCAGATATTTTAGAAACAGAGGGCAAAATAGAACTTGAAAGAATTCACCAATCACCTCTTGAAAAAGGTTCCCAAAAGAACACTCCTTGGAATGTTCCAGAGTCCCCAGATCAAGGAGAAAATATTACAAGATGCCAATAAGAAACAATTTGAATACTGTGGAAACACAATTAGGATAACCCAGGATCTAGCAGCTTCTACGTTAAGGGATCAAAGGGCCTGGAATATGATATCCTGGAGATTAAGGGAGCTAGGATTAAAACTAAGGATCACCTACCCAGCAAAATTGAATATAATGTTCCAGGGGAAAATATAGTCATTCAGTGAGGTGGAAGATTTTCAAACATTCTTGCTGAAAAAACCAGAACTGAATAGAAAACTTGACATTCAAATACAAGAAGCATGAGAAGGTAAACATGGAAAAGAATTCATAAGGAACTTTTCAAAGTCAAACAATTTAGATGCCAACATGAAGAAACAATAATTGTAACTTTGAAACTTTTCTCAGTATGTACAAAAGGTGAAATTGA
>JAQQSW010023842.1:0-10197 GCA_028646575.1 Pseudocheirus occidentalis
AATTGTCTTACAACATATCGATCAATAGGACTCATATTAGTCTCATGAACCAACATCAGTTCTCTAATGGGTTCTTCTTTCTAATTAACTTCTGAAAGTCATTTAAATGCTTTATTCCATTTGACTCTCTAGTCAGCCACCATCAAATGTCTGCAAGTCTCAGACTTTATTTTATTTTGAAAATAAAGAGTTACTGAAACTATAACTAGGGGACAAAAACAACGAGGAACCAAAACAACAATGGCTTAGCCCAACAAGGAAATGGATTTCTGCCCTAGCACTCATAAGCCATCGATGCCTCATTCATTGTAGGGATTTAGCCTCTTCTGTGTGTTTCTTCTTATCCTGGAAAATCTCTCTCTGAAGAAACTAGTGTTTTTTCAAGTGCTATACAGATTCTTCTTTATGTCCCAAGAGAAAGAAACAAGATGCTGATCTTTCTCGATGAAACAATGGTGATTTAACCATAAGGCTCATGATATTATGACTTCATAATTGTACCATGTCATGAGAATCCAAAGCAGCATGTCTCTCCATCGTAACCTTACTAGTGAAAAAGAAAGAGATAGGCTATACAAGAAAATGGATTTGACAGCCACATACCACTGTGCATTTTAAGATGACATCAGGGAATTATGAGCCTGCATATCCTGGTCATATGGAAGTCAAGGCATGACCAGGGGCAGAAGCCTGCTCAGAGGCAGAACTAGGCAAAGAAGGGGAGCCTCTTATTGGTTAACCTTTGCTTCTCTAGCCTGAAATTTTCCCAAGGCAACTAAAACTAGAAATGACTTCGTATCTCCCTGACCTATTTTAAGAGGGAAGCTTCTTTCTATTGACAAAGAATAAAGACACTTTGCATTTTAGGCTGTTATATGGATTTTTGTTTTTTGCTTCTATGGGGAAAAAACAACTATCCATTGAATATATGTACATGTGTCCACACACACATAATCATATACGCACATATGTGTGCATATGAATGTGTACATATATGCATGTATAGATACACATACATGCAAATGTATGTGTATGTATTATTTGAATTCATATGAGTATATAAATATGCTACCCACAGTTTTAGCCAGGTGTTCTGATGCCATATGGACACTACCTGAGCAAATAACCTCATGGTATTAGGAGCAACAAAGATGAAACAGCTGAAAATGAATAGACATCTCTCCATTTCCATATTTACCAAATTAAACCATTTCAAGAGCAAGTTTTTGCACAAATAGAGATGAATATTAAAATAGCTTAAAGAATAATTCACAAGCTTTGTGCCTCAAACATCTGTCTCCATGTTTAATAATTGCATCAATACATTTTAGGAATGCTTTCTATTAGTTGCATCATTTATAGAATCAAGCATAGAGTGGAGCTGAGAGGTAGGTTAGAGGTCATCATTCTAACTCCCTAATGTCATATAAGAGGACAAGGGGGATTAAGTAACTCAGCTGTGGTCCTCCCAGTAACTAGCCAGCATCTCAGGAAGGAACCGTACCCAGGTCCTCTAATCCCACAGTCAGTGCTTGTTTCCTATGCTATAAAGGTTGAATTAAGACAAACTGGATGGTGACTGCTTCAGGGTGTTCCCCATCTACTCAATCCTGGACTAAGCACATCTGAAGAATTGTTCTTGGTTGTGATCAACACAGTTTAGAAAGGACATTGGAACGCTGAAGGGCATCTACAGAAGGGGAACCAGATTGGTGAAGCGGCTTGAACCACATTGTATAAGAGAAGACATAGGGAGGATACCATTGGGATCACTAAATGCCTTTACAGCAGACACATGGCTGAAGGGAGAGATTTGTTTTTCTTGGCCACTGAAAAGTAACTGTGAGCAATGAGCAGAATTTGCAAAGAAGCCTTTTTAGTCAGGATGTAAGAAAAGCTTTCTGAGAATCCAACCCTTAGTAAAGTGGAATCGGTTGCTTTTTGAGGTTGTAGGTCACCCCTGACTGGAGGTCTTCAAGGAACAGCCAGATGAACACATCCCTGGTATGTTTCAGAGGCTCATATTAGTATCCAGGGTTCATCTAAATAGCTGCTGAAGGCCCTTCTAAGTCAGAGATTTGAGGATTCTCTGTCCCTAAGAATATGCCTTATTATGTTTCCCACAAGATGCCTCTTTTCTTCATTTTCCTCCCCCAGGAATTGAGCTGCCATATTCAGTAATGGACAATTTGGCTCCAAACTGATTCCTGAATTGTTGAGCCCTTTGCCAGCTCTCCACAGCATTTTTAGCCTGAGATGGACAGTCTTATTGTTTGTACAGGCATTTGCTAGTGGAGTTTTCTCAGTGGGCCATGGATCTTTCCAGGCATCTCTTCTCTCCATCTTTCCCTAAGCTGCCATTACTTTTCCCATTTGACTACTTGACAAAGATGGCACACAGTGGGCCAGACCTTAAGGGATAGGGGAAACTTAGATTAGCAGAGAAGAGAATTAAGGGTCAGAGGACCAGGAAGAGAAAAGGTTTAGAAGTGGGAATTAATGTGGCTACCAGCAATGGGACAAACTTGACAAGAAAAGAGGAGAGATCCCACTGGGAAATGGTAGGAAATAAAGTTGAATAGTAGGGTACAGCTCAATTTTGTCAGGATTTGAAAAATAGGAAGTCTAATCCCTCCCTAAGCTCCCTCACTGAAGTCTTGAGAGATAAGGGAGTTTGTCCAGAGTTACAAAGGTCATTAATGGTAGAACTAGAAGAGAAAGTTTAAAAAAAAACCTCCAAATGTTGAATCATTGAATCATGGAACCCATGGGTTTGGCAGATCTGTAGACATTTTCATATGCCTCTTTTTAGCAATTAATTTTGAGCAGCTGTCCACTGTCTAGAATTATCACCAACTGAAAAATGGCATAAAGAGCTGCTGGCCATTTTTAGGTCAGTTCTCAACTGAATTCTAGGTCATGATGTCAAGCAATTAGGAGTTACCATCCAGTTTATGTAAATGACTATGATGGGGTGGGACAACTTGTTGGCATTTCTCCTTTTAATTCCACTTAGATAATTCACACTAGTCAAATGGAATAAGCATTCTTCAGCCAGAATTAACTAAGTCAGCAGGAGCAAAAGGGCATCTTAAACGTTGATAAGGAGAGGAAATGTGGGCAACTCATAAATTTTCCCAAAAGTTCACAGGATCACACATACACCGAATTTGTATTTATGTCATCGGGTAAGAATAGGAATAGGCGCTGGTCCTTTTCTATTATATAGGGAACTCTCAAGTGAAGTGGGGCAGTTATGTGACCCAGTGGATAGAATGCCTGACCTGAAACCAAGAAGACTCATCTTCCTGAGTTCAAATCTGGCTTCAGACACTTTACTGAGTGACCCTGGGCAAATTGCTTAACCCTGTTTGCCTCAGTTTCCTTATCTATAAGATGAACTGGAGATGGAATTGGCAAACAACCTCAGTATCTTTTCCAAGAAAATGCCAAATGGGGTCACAAAGAGTTGGACACAATTGAAATGACTGAACTATAACCCAAGGAAAGAAATCATTACTACCAAAGCTGGTTAACACCTTCTCTGCAACTTAGTCTTCTAGAGCTGTGTAGGACACTGAGAGATTAAATAACTTGCCTGAGGTCACACAGCTAGTGTGTACCAGAGACTAGACCAGAAGCTGTGTCTTCTTAACAGAGGCGGACTCTCTATCAGTTATACAACACTGTGTCTCATGTCATCAGAATGAATCAAAATAATACTGACGCTGGAGAACACATTTAAAAATCTATCCTTCCAATTAGTGAATGTGTAATTATCTGTGCATTGGGATTTTCACAATTAAATGGCATAATATAAAAAAATTAATAGGCTCAATACTACTGCATTCTTGAGCAGAGCCATCATAAATAAACATGATATGACAGTAAGTGGCATTTCATTCAGTATTTCTGCCCAGTTGTTGATGTCAGATTACTCAGACAAGACAATGTTGATGCTAAGGCCACCAATGTATCATTTTAAACTCATTTCAGTCTCTTGGCCAATTCCTCTGAGCAGCCAAGCCATCGATTAATTGACTGGGTCTGAGTCAGAAGATTCCAATCAATGCTATAAGGTTGAGTCAGGCCTTGTTGTCATTAGGTACACCCAGGAATTTGTAAGTGACTAGATCACTTGACCATACGAATGCTTATGACTACTACTAAGTAAGAGCAAGTCCATATGACTTCTATGCTGCTTTTCCAAACCAGAGACTGATTGAAAGCTCTGTTAGAACAAAGATGCTGATAAGCTAGAGCTTCTCAAGAGGAGGGCCAGGATGATGAGATGATTCTAGACTGGGCCATACAGGGGTCAGTTGAAGGACCTGGAGTATTGAACCTAAAGAAGTATGGGGAACTGAAATAGGATATAGTAGGATTATACATTTGGAGCTTAATTGTACTTCAGAGGAAATTAAACATAATGCTCTCTTTTTACAGTGAGAGGAACTGAGACCAACATAGGCTAAATGAGTCAGCTAAGTTCACAAGAGTAGTCAGAGGCAGAACTTCAGGAACCATCAGGTCCTCTGACTCCGACCCTGAACCAGCATCCTTTCCACTGTACCATGTTGTCTTCCCTTTATGAGAATTGTCAGCATTCAAAGAGTTATCTTGTACAAGAGGGATTGGATCTGTTCATCTTAGCCCCACAGGATAATCAGAAGCCATAGCAGACCTTGGAAGAGAGATAGGTTTAGCTTGGATGTAAGGGAAAACTTCCTAATGATTAGTCCTATTCAAATCCAGAATGGGTTTGCTGCCATGGGGGGCTACTTCACAGAAAGTGTTCTATCAGCATGCTAGATATTGCTGTCGAGAGTACTGAATAATAGGAGCTTAATAAAATGTTCACTCTTCACATGACGGACGCTCTCCTAGACCCCCCCACACACACTTCGAGATTCTGAGATTCTAAGGCATGAAGAAGAAACAGAATATCCAAGAGAGGGCAGGAAATAGTACCTAAAGAGAATCCATGTGGTAACTGGCCCAAAGCTAATTTGACCAGTGCCTCACACAGTGATTGGTATGTAGCAGAAGCTTAATAAATGCTTGTTGATTGATTGGTTGTTCTACTATAATAAATTAGTCTAATAAATTAGTCAGTCATTAACCTAATACTAGTAAGTAGTTTAAATATATAGACTTTCTTATTTGTGTTGTTTCCTGACTGATTTGACCAGAGAAGTCAAAGAATTTCACTAAATAACATATGTCATTGTTGTTCACTTGTTTCAGTCATGTCTGACTTCATGACCCCAAGTGGGGATTTCTTGGCAAAAATACTGGAGGGGTTTACCGTTTCCTTCTCCAGTTCCTTTTACAGATAAGGAAACTAAGGCAAACAGGGCTAAGTGACTTGCCCAGGTTCACACATCTACTAAGTGTCTGAGGCCAGATTTGAACTCAGGAAAATGAGTCTTCCTGACTCCAGACCCAGCGCTCTATCCTCTGCAGAGCCACCAAACAGCCTGAAATACACACAACATACCTACTATATACATACACACACAGATGTGTGTATATATATATATTTATATGTGTAGTATTTGAGTATAGTAATATATAATATTTTGTTTATATTTAGTATGTGTGTATATATGTATATGTATGTATACAATTATATGTGTACAATATATGTGCAGCATATATATGTAGCTGTGTGTGTGTGTGTGTGTTGCATAGAGACCCAACCTTAAGTTCATTAAGCTGCTAGGAAATTGCAAACTGAGACGGGATTAGGTCAAGAAAGTTAAGTTAGACATGGGGCCCAACCTTCTAAGAGCTGGCTTATTTTACCCACGTGTCCTACATGAGCATTCCTTCCCAGAGAAAGTGAAGTGGTCTGAGGGTGCTGGCGCCATCTTCGCCCAGGAGAGCTGTGCTGAAATGGCTTCCTCAGCATCCATTGGGCTTTGCTTGTGTGACTCATTTCCCTAGCCAGTCCCTTCTGCAGAGAGAACAGAAAGCACAAAGCTCCAGTCCTGAAGATGGGATAGTGCTCTAGCTGCCCACAAGGCAGATGGATGGAGGGAACACAACTGCTCTTCCTCACCTGCCTTCTTCATATCCCTGGTGTCCTGCATGGTGCCTGACATAGTAGGTGCTGTGATTGAATTCAAATTCTAAAACATTTATTAAGCATCTTCTTTCTGCAAAGCACTGTACTACATCAGGGGTGGGGAACTTGTGGCCTCAAGGTCTTCTAGGTCCTTGCATGAGGCCTCTTGACCAAGTACAAGTTTTACAGAACAAATTCTTTTATTTAAGGGATTTGTTCTGTGAAGTTTGGAATTAGTCAAAGTGCTGCATTTGAGGACCTAGAGGGCCACATGGGACCTCGAGGCTGCAGGTTCTCCAGCCCTGTTAGATGCTGGGGATAAAAAGATAACTATAAGATGCTCCCTGCCTGCCTTCAGGAGGCTTACATTCTCCTACAACTTGCTAGAAGTTCTGGGTCAGCCGTGGCACTTTTTGTTCAGGTGCGTTGCTTGTTGCCTTGGGCCTAGACAAAGGCCCTACTACCAGACAGATGGTGATTTGTCATATGTATGCTGCGTGGCAGGGACCTGAAGCTCTCTAGGTGTGGGAAACAACCTCTACCTATGAAGGCTGAAAATCATCCATAATTTGTAGTGTTAGGTATCTGAGGCTCAGAAGGGTCAAGAAAATTGTCCATGCTCACCTAGCTAATGAGTCAGGGGCACAATTTGAACTTAGGGCTTCCTGATTCAAAGGCCAATATTCTATTCATTATACCTGCTGCCTCTCAGTTTCTCATATAAATAATGGGGGGCAGGAAGAAATTTGAAACAAGGTCTTCTTGAGGCTACCAGATCAACCTTACAGATGAACTACATAATCAATTCAGTTACTGTTGTCACCAATTGACAATGTATTTGGCTGCCCTTAATGAAGCAGCCTTGCTTGAGCCCTGCCTCAGGGAAGCCCAACCCTCTGGATCAGACTTCAGGGAGCTGCTCCATTTGTGGGCTAGTCAGCCACCAAATGACCTTCATTAAACACCACAATGCCGGATTCAGATTAGGGGTTATCATGAAGAAGTATAAATACTACTGTAGTAATTACTGCAGCGGGAAGGGTGACAGATTTATGTCTGTAAGAAATCGTTTTGCCACCATCCTGCTTTGGGCAAAAAGACTTCATGGACTAAGGTCACAAATTCTAAATAAAGCAAGTCCCTGTGCTTCATGAAGGTTAAACATAAAACTGCAAACAAGCAGGTGCACCAAGAAAGTGGGCCATTTCTGGGAATAGTGTCGAGGAAAGGCTGTGAGCCCACATCTCAGGTCTCTGCTGTGATGTCGAGCACTGTTCCCCCTACAGACATGAGCATTAATCAAATCAGTTATATATAGAACATCTTGCAAACAGAGATGCCCTTCTTGTTTCATTCCTGTCCTCTCCTGGGCCAATGATACATGACGTGTTTGTCATGAAGTGTGTTAAGAAAATGGTCTGTGGATTTTGAGCCTCGTGGCAGAGACAGATCAGCCTCAGACATTGCTTTTTCTCCTATAACCTTCGGGATTATGTAACTTATTTGGCCATTCCAATAACTGGATGCTTTGGTGAATGTGTAGAAGGAAGTGGTAGGAATCAGATTGGAATGCACTGCTGGGATGAAGCAACCCTTTCATTGTCTCTACTTAACCCAGAACCCTCTACTAGGCTGTACTCCATGTCAAAGTGCACTGAGGAGTAACAGATACTCAGGCATGATCTTTAAACTTTTCTCACAACTTGTCTGTCCCCTCTTTATCTCTGCGATCTACCATCATCTAACTTGTGGCCAGAAACTCCTCTCAGTTCTGAAGTCTCATCATTCATTCCTCACCCCAGCCTCGGCAGCCTGACCATGAGGGAGTCGTAGCCACTGTCTCAGAGAGCTAACTGAAAAACCAACAAACAAAAAACTTCAAAGCCATTGACTATGATGGTCAACTAAATAAATCTGTATCTTTTTTGCGTAAAAGAGGTTTATTTATTTCAGTTCTTGCCCTACACGGAGCACAGCATAGTGGATGGTTCTGGAGAATGCATCACAGCACTGGACTAGATACTCTCTGTAGTGAAGATGTCTCTCAACCACGCCATTCCTCAGTGTATGTAAGAAGTGGTTATAAAAACTGATTAAATGAGGTGCATTCGCTATTCACAGAAGAGGCTTACTAATCACACTAAACATAACATAGTGAATGACAGAGGTACGGCCACTCCTGGGCAGCTAGGTCGCACAGTGGACAGAGCGCCGTGTTTGGAGTCAAGAAGACTTATCTCCTGATTTAAAATTTGGCCTCAGACACTAGTTGTATAATCCTGAGCAAGTCAGCTAACACTCTTTGCCTCAGTTTCCTCATCTGTAAAATAAGTTGGAGAAGGGAATGGCAAACTACTCCAGTATCCTTCCCCAGAAGACACCAAGGGGTCATAAAGAGTCAGACATAACTGAAAAATAACACAACGATAAAAGCAACTCTTCAGGACAGAGGCTTACTAACCATAGTATCACCAAAGCATCCATAACTTGTCTCTAGAGATATGAGTTTCCTCTTTATTTGAATAGGTCTTGGACATGAATAATCCCTGCATATGTACCACTTCATTCAGGTAACCTGTCCATATACTTTCTCCACTTATGGATGATCTATACATTATTCCTCTTCAGATGCATTTGTGGGAGATTGAACTCAGGGTTTATGAGAGGGAAGAATCTGTTATTGACATTATTAAATTTTTATTTAATAAAAGTATTTTCTTAACAATTATGTGTTTTCTGAATAATGAAAGTAAATATACATGTGAGAGAGTTTCTGAGCTAAGTACCTAGAACCAAGGGCCCATAACTAAAGGGACACTAAAGGGAATGTCTGATATTTAGAAAGCTAAATTTGGAGTCAGAGGACCTGCATTCAAATCCTGTCCTTTTTACTTAATACCTATGAAACTTTCGCAATTAATGTCCAAGGATGTTATCTGACCAGGAATATTTCTTCTGTGGTGGCCTGTAATGGATTTTTCCTCATCTACAGGCTTTGTTGAATTATATAAATTTCCCAGGACCTCAGTTCTGCTCCTTCTCCATGGGGCTTCCTCCAAAGGTCTGTAGCGTTTTTCACCTCAGGATTTCCAGCTATTCATACAAACACAGAATCATAGGTGTATAGCTAGAAATGACTTCAGATGTTATCAAGTCCAAGACCCTCATGTGTGTGTATATATGTGTGTATGTATATGTATTTGTATAAGTATATATGTGTGTGTGTGTGTGTGTGTGTGTGTGTGTGTATAAACAAGAATCCCCTCTACAACATAATTGACCCTTTTCTTTGTCCTGAAGACTTTTCAGGAAGTCTTGCTGAAAAGAAAAATTCCTTTTTTTAAAAAAAAAGTTCTCATTGCTTTTCTTTACCTAAGTCTAAATTTGCCTTTTTATAATTCTTTATAACCCATTAATCTTAATTCTGCCCTCGATCCAAGAAGAATAAACATAGTCTGTTCGTTTCTTGAAGCAGAAATCAACCTCTTATTTCTTGTCCAGTCTTTTCTTCTCTGTGGTAAACATCACTAACCCCCATCTAAACTCTCCTCTGAGAGGCTGGAATCTCACAGAAGACTTACATAAATGGGGATATGTCTCTCTCTCTTCCCAATCTCAAAGGCTTACTAGGATCTAATTGCTTTCCCAAAACAAAGAGACAAAAAGATTCTGCTAAGCAACCCAAATTCAAACTATTGGTAGAGAAACTAATAACCTCTTACCCCTAAAAATGGTGGTTCAGCTGCTAGCTAATACTAAGTTGCTCATTGTAGAGACTAAGCATTCTTCTGCTGCCTTTTTCTTGAGTAATGACTGTGAGTAGCACATCTGGCTTTCAAACCAATTTTCTTGTCTTCCCAACCCAGTGCTCTTTCCATTACACATTAGGGTCATTCAAAGGACTGATATAATTCCACCTGAATGGAGATTATAACAAAATAATCACTGTCTAAAAAACAATCTTGTAAGCAAGCACACAAGTCTCTAATATGATCGGCTACTTTATCTGAATTCCTTCTCTTACTTATCTTTGACTAATAAAATGTGCTCACCCACCATCTTGAAAATTAGTGCTCTATTTATTAGAACCCTCATATAAATTGCTGTATACATATAGCTGAAGGAAG
>JAQQSW010023843.1:0-10197 GCA_028646575.1 Pseudocheirus occidentalis
TTGGTGCTTCCCCGCATCGGTGATGATAGTGGATATGTATGTATGTATGCATGTATGTATATATGTGTGTGTGTGCATGTATGTGTGTATGTATGTATGTATCATTGTTGCTCTTATTTTACTATTCCTAAGCCTTTACTCTCTTACCTCTGGCTTCCTTTACCCTTGCCTATGTTCCAAATAAACTATATTGCATCCATTGAAGTACCAAGTGTTCCATTCACAAAAATCCTGAAGCTCTTTAATCAGACATGGCCTCATCTTCTCTGTGGGGCTGGGGGACTTGATTCCTCCCTCAGTCTCTGCAGAGGAGACTCATCTCTTCCAAGAGCAGCCCTGAGTACCAGGGTCCGGACAGAGCAGGGAGCCACTTCTCCTCTGACCGGGGACTATAAAGCCCCTTGGCCAGAATCCCCCAGAATGACATCGCTTCCCTGGGTGGGCAGCTCTCACCTGTACTGGGTTGGGTCCCCTAGCACTCCTGGGATGCAAGCACAGGAGCCAGCCCTGGGGCAGGGTATCCACTTCCCCTCCAGGGTTCTCCCACCAGTGCTCAGGGAGGACCCTGGGGTCCAGTCCAGAGGAAGCCGCATATACTCCAGATTTCAGGGCACCTCCCTGGAGCTCATGTGTGTTCCTGCATGGGAGAGCTTCCAGAGCTCATGCATGGCTCTGCCTAGTGTGGGAAGGTACCTGAAGTGCAGCTTATGGTGGTCACCCATCTCTCAGGATTCCTGAGTCCCCCTCTCCAGGGTCACCACTGGTCCCACTGGCCTCAGGCTCCCCTCCAGGTCTGGTGTTCTCTATCTGGGGGAGTCCAGCTCCAGGTGACATGGACCTGGCCCCCCTCAGAACCCAGGCTTCTTTCCTCCCAGATAGCAGACCTGGCTCCCCAAGGAGGTTCCAGGAGTGTTCCACCACTCCTGGTCCTGCCCCCCAATCTGTTCTGCAGACACTGCATCAGGAGTTTGCAGCCCCTGCAGCAGGGACCTTGTTAATTCCCTCCCCCTTCTCTGGGGACCTCCCTGAACGGTGAAGACCCTCCCTGAATGAGGGAACCACCCTCCTCTGAGACTGAAGGCACCTGGTTTCAGTTCACAAGGTGATGGAGCAGTGCCCTGGATGTCCTTATCACGTCTTGGACCCGAGTCACAGTTCTGTTTTAGCCACTGTTTACAGTGTGGGCTCTGACTCCAAGGCCAGACTTGGAGTGCAGAGCAGCTGGGTCTCTAGCTCAGTACTGACAGAGCTTTCCCACCCCCTTTCCCTCTTAAAGCACATCGCTCTAGTATCTTTACTAAGAAAATTCGAAATGGGCTCAGGGAGAGTCAGACGCAGCTGAACAGCAACAAAAAACAAAATCTGGTTTGAAATTTATACTCCTTAGAAAGTGGCTTGGAGCGCAGAGAGGTTATGTACCTCCCCCAGGGTCACACAGCCAATATTATTCTGAGGCAGGATTTGAACTCAGGTTTCCTGACTCTGGATTTATTTCCCTAGGCACTGTGGTGACTATACCACTCGGAAACAGACCTTGAGAGAAGTCACACCCAAGGACCCACAGCTAGTTTGTGGCATAAACAAGGTCTTGAACAGAGATCTCCAGACCACTTCTCTTCAGACCCAATGACTGCCTTCCAGGGAAGTAAAAATTGTGTCCTCAATCTTTTCTCTAATTTCCCCAAAACCAAAGGGAAAGCATATTAATTTTCAGAATGAAATATTCCCTGTTAAAATTGCTTAAGTATCATGCCTGTCCCTAGAGTCAGAATGACCTGAGTTCAAATGCTGCCTATGACGCTCCCCAGCTCTGTGAACCTGGGCAAGTCTCTTTGTTGTGCAGAGAATAAGAACAAGAGCGCAGGGAGACCTGGGTTCAAGATAAATCTAGGTGTGGATTGATTAAGCAAGTGTGCGACTACCTGAGTGTGTCACTCAAATTGGTCGTGGGTTAGTGGGGGCACAGGCTTGACTATAAAGGCTAACACCACAAAAACCACATTCAGGGAGGGGAGCTAGCAGAAGCCATGATATACAGAAGCAAAGGAGAGCCATTGGTTACAGCTATAGTTCAGGGCTAATTTTGGAATATGGCACAAGGGTACAATCTTCCTGTGACTCAGTGGTCCCTTCTGGAACAAGGAACAAAATGGAAGGCACAGGGTGGAAAGATCACAGTCAGTGCTTTCTAGAACAGGTGGTGGGTCATGGGGAAAGAGGAACTGGAAACTCCTCAAACAGCCACAGTCATGTTCCTGGAGAAGGGTGTGGGGACCCTGCTTGGTCAGCGGAACAGGACTGAGTTGCACTTTATCCACTCATACTGATGCAAGAAAAATATACAGAATGCTATTCTAAATAAAGAAACTTGGCCTTGGGCCGGGCCCAGGCATGCCTTAAAGCTATGACAGGGAATGGGATAGGGACAAAGACAGAAATATAAAGGGGGCTTCATGGTGGGCCACAAATCAGGCAGTGTGTAGTGACCTAGGATTTGGGTATCTACAACGACAACCCCAATTGCCTCAAAAAAATGCATTAGGGTTTACTAGGTGCCACACAGTGTTCTAAATGCTGAAGATTGAAGAAAGAAAGAAAGGCAAGAGGTAATCTTTGCTCTCAAGAAACTCACAGTCCAATGGGGAAACTAATCCTTTTATTCTTTTAACAAATATTTTGTAAGAAAGTCAATTGCTAAATAAGCCAAGGTGCATTTGACTTGTTCTTTGTGTTCCTTCACATCCCAGATGGGAGGACAAGAAGGATCATTGTACAATTGGCACAGATATATATGTACACACACATGCATTATATATACACCCACACATACATGCACACACATGTATATATGTATGTATATTTTATTTCCTACAAAAGAACATTCTATCCTTGAGTGCTTTTTCATATTTGTCTCCCAACGCCTAGCACAATGCTCAGAATGTCCTAGATGCTTTGTGACTTACATTATTATAAACAGGATGGAATATAACAACATAATACAATGTAGCAAAGGAAATAAAACATATTACACAGAATCATTGCTATAACATAATACAATATAACAGCATGTAAAATAAATAACAGGATATACAATATCACATTGGATAACAGAGCATAATATAACATAATGTATGTAATATATTTAATAAACAACCATAATTAATATAACACGATATAATATAACATAATTAACATGACATAACACAACACAATATAATACGATACCATACAACGTCATATAATTCAATATGATGCGGCATGACATCATGGCACACCACGCCATGACATCATACAATATATGATGTGATATTACGTGATGTGGTCTCATATGATATTATGAGGTATGTTATTACATGATATGACAGAATATGGCTCAAAATAACAGAATATAATATTATATAATGTAATAGCTTCATGAAAGTAGCTGGCATTTGTAGAGAACTTTCAGGGAGTTTTAATGGAAAGCAAAGGCCTTTCCATTTATGACCTCAATTGATCTCTGGTTGATTGATTGATTGATTGATTGATTGATTGATTGGATCTCACTTGCAGCTTCTAGAAGTGGGATGAAGTCAGGGAGCTCCTAAGGATGAGGCCCCGTCCAGCCCCACCACGAACCGAGTCTTTGGACCATCACCCACTTCACCAGGTGTCTCATAAGCCAGGAAAAAGGGGTTGCCCACAAAAAAACCAAGATGGAACATGAAGACAGTCAGACAGGGGCTGGCCTCAGGGCTGGAAGCTCCATGGAAATGCTGACAGAATTTCCACACTGGTAAAGGTCGTGGGGACCACACTTCAGTCGACACATGCTACATTGGGGTGTCTGAGGGCAACCTCTCTTCTCACATGTTCACAGTAGGTACTGATGACTGGCTCGAAGCCCATGGATATCAGAAGGGAGATGAGTTATGTCCTTCCCGGCTATGTGGAAATCACTGTGGGGTTGCAGTCCTGGCAGGGCAGGTCTCCTAATTCAGCAACCCCTCTCTCACAAGGGGCCCGGCCAGGGATGTGGTTGGAAATCTGGGAAGGGCTCCAGACAGGCATTCTTCCTGGAGCCAGGCTTGCCCTGGAGGACCCCTCCCCCCACCCTCCCTACCCCCCACCCCCATCCGGCCATCTATCTGAAGTGGATAGGATGCCTTGGACAGGCCTGACCTTGTTTGGGGCTCTAGGGAACAGGAGTAGAAGACTAAGTTACTGAATTCAGCTCGTCACCAGGCTCAACTTCCTTCACTTTACAGGTAAGGAGACTGAGGCCCAGGAAGGGGAAGAGCCTGATCTCAAACCATGAGATAATGAATTTAGGACAACAAGGGATCACAGATGTCATGTAAGGCAAGTGACTAATGACAGCAGCTAGTTTTTAAAAAATCATTAGATCATAGATTTAATGGGGAAAGGGACCTTTGAAGAAAAGTGAGATCTCATTTTACAGGTGAGGAGAGTGAGGAACAGAGAAGTTAAGTGACTTGACCAGAATCACACAGCTTGTAAGGACCTGAGGCAAGATCTGAACTCAGGTGCTCCAGGCTCCAAGACCAGGGATCCGCCTGCTCGGCCACGCTGGCTCTCCTTTGCCCGGGATCACACAGCCAGTTTCTAAAATCATACATCTGGAGAAGGAAGGAATCAGAGGTTACCTAGTTTAGTCTCCTTTTTTATGTTTTTAATGAGAGAACTGAGTCCTAGAGACAGTTTAATAATTTACCAAAGGTCATACAGCAAATGAATTAGAAGAAACAGGATTTGAACCCAGGACCACTGATTCCAAACCAATTTTTCTTTCTATGCCAGTTTTTCTAAGCCTCCCAGAGGGGGTTACTGCTTGGAGTCCTTGAAAAAGTATTCTAAACCACAAGGCTCGCCATGACAGCAAGTGATAGTGGAGGGAGCTTTAGGCCAGCAGGATGTGGCAAGTGGCATTACTGAAGGGGTCCTCACTCAGTCCCTTGGACCCTGGAAAGGGCCTGTTGCTTACCTCTCTAAGCATCTTGGCCACCTCAGGGTGGCTTCCTTGCCTTTGGCTAGTGGCTTCCACTGCTGCTTTTGCTAAGGAGACTGA
This sequence comes from Pseudocheirus occidentalis, assembly GCA_028646575.1. NCBI lineage: Eukaryota > Metazoa > Chordata > Mammalia > Diprotodontia > Pseudocheiridae > Pseudocheirus > Pseudocheirus occidentalis. The sequence goes on from JAQQSW010023843.1 coordinate 5,069, forward strand.
TAACCTCTCTCTGAGAAGACCTCAGTGTAGCCTATCAATGGCTGCTGGTCACCTGTGGTCTTTGCCCCGAGACTGTGAGCTCCTTCAGAGCTAGGAAAGATTTGGCCACTCCTTCGCGTCTTTGCCTTTCTTTGGGTCAAGAAGCTCGGATCTCAGCACACAGGAGGGTGTTTATGTGGGTTTGAGACTGATTGTCTGACCCTCAGGAACTGCCTGTCCCCTGGTGCAGCTGGAGCCTGTACTATTGTGTGACCTGATGGCCCCTTGATGATCTCCTCACTTGGTGGGCCTCCTGAGCTTTCTGAAACCAAAAGCTCCTGAAAAGGAGGGTTCAGGCCAAGGAAGAATGGCCCAGGGGGGAGAGTGATGGACTTGGGACTGGGAAGACCCGAGTTCAAGTGTGACCTGGACATGACCTGGACACATCACTTGACCTTTGCCTGAGTTTGCATGACAGTAAAATCATGATGGTATTTATCTTGTGAGGCTGTTCTGAGGACAAAGGGAGGTATCTGTAAAGCACCAAGGAGAGGGGCTCGTGTACAGTGCGGTGGTTGTTGTCCTTGGTTCTGGAAGAGGAATAAAATGACTTCACTATGTTGGAGTCAAGTTTTAATGTGTCTGACTGTGGCTGGTCAGTCCAATAGGAGCTTGGAAGGCTCTACCACAGGTTGGGCACGAATAGTCTGTGTGACCATTTAGCCTGGATTCTACAAACTGGCACATCTTGCGCTTGCTTTGAGCTGATTTGATTCTACTTTGCTCATAGAGCACGGCCCCTTCTCTGATATAGGCATGCCAGGCTGAGGGGTCCAGTCCCAGTGTCTCCCATATCACACAATCAATCCTAAGGAACTTAAGGGAGACCTTGGGAGTAACCATGTATCACTCCTTCTGGCCACCATGTGACTGCGTGCCCTGTGTGAGTTCTCCACAACAACAGACCATCTGACAAGCCTGTTTTGCATCACAACAGCATGGCCAGTCCATGGCAGTTGTGCTCCCAGAAGCAGTGTCTGAATGCTTGGCAGGTGGGTTGCAGTGAAGACCTCAGTGTCTGGTACCTTATACTGCCAGGGGATGCTCAGAATATTCCTAAGACAATTCAACTGGAAGTGATTCAGTTTCCTAGGATGATGTTGGAAGACTAACCAGGTTTCCCAGGCCTACTACAGTGAGCTCATCACCAAGGCTCTGTAAGACGTTCAGTATGGTAGCTGTTCTAATACCGCCTCTGTCCCATCCTTCCTTGGGAACCTCCCAAACTCTGAGCTAGCTCTGATAAGGCACATGCTCACTTCATCATCAATATCTATATCTCAGGAAAGTACACTGCCGAGGTGTGTGAATTTATCCACAGCATTCAGAACTTCTCGCTGTGCTGTGAACGCTGGTTCCAGATAAGGACGGTGTGGTGCTGGCTGGTGGAGAGCCTGCGTTTTCTTTGTATTAATAGTTAGCACAGGATTAGCACATGCAGCAGAGCCTTGACCCATGCTTTGTTACTTCTAAGCTTCAGAGGCTGCCTTAAGAGCACAGTCATCTTCAAACAGCAAACCACGCACCAACACTCCCTCCACTTTAGGCTTGGCTTGTAGTCTTTTCAAATGGATCAAATGGATGTTTGTTCTCTTCCGTCCTCCTTCAGTCACTGGGTTGATCCAGACTGTTCACAGGCTTGGACCTTGTCCGCCCAGTGAGACATCCTCTCCATGCTGGCTCTCCTGGTGGCCACTGTTCTTTCTCCAAAGTCTTAACGTAAGGATCTCAGATCTCCATCCCTCGTTCCTCCTTGAGGGGAACACTAACCTTCACTTTACCCTTCCTTTTCACCCTCTGCAAGAATGGCCCATGCAGGCTGACGTACAGACACAAAAAGTAGTTCATTCTGGCTGCTGATCAAATTCCTACTGTCTGATGGACACTCCCTCCATTCAGTCATGATACCCCACTTTAGCCTGGCAGACCTGCCTTTCTAGTGCAGTCTAGGTCAGACTAGGGGATGGTCAAGCATGCCTCTCTTGTCCCTACCCTTGGCATTAGTCCCTTTCCTTTTGCCTTGTCTGTCCTCTGAAGACAAGAAGCATGACATGCTCTTCTGGTTTCTCCCTCATCCCATGCCTGGCTTGACACCTGAGTTTAATCACATGATTCACAGTGTGTGCAATGCCCAGGTGGCCAGAGGGAGCCATCCTGAGAGTGTTCGAAGTGGTTGTGTCTTTTCAAATCACAAGGGGGAAAGGTAGTGAATAGCTGAACTAGGGAGTTAGCCTTGGCAGCAGGTAGTAGAAGGGGATGGTTCAGAGGAATGTTGAGAAGATGTAACTCCAAGGGTTAGCAAGTGATTAGATAAAGGACTGATGATGTAAGTGCAAAAACTGCAGGTAGCGCTGGGTCCTCCCATCTGTGTGCCTGGGAGCATGGCAATGACCTCAACAGGAAAAGGAAAGATAAAGGAGCATCTTGCAAGGGAATGTTCATCTATTTCATTTGGGGCATGTTGAGCCTTCAATGAGAGCACTAAGGTGAGGTGTGCAAGAGACAGTTGTTGATGGCACCCAGTTCAAGAGAAAGAAAAGAACCCGCCTCAGGCCAGTGGGAAGGACTGGCCTCAAAGGAGCTCCTTGGTAGCTTACCTTCCCCCTTCTGCCAGGCACCTTGACTGCTCCATAGGCTAGATGGGATGGGAGTCAACAATTCCTTTCCTTCTAGGAAGAGGGAGGACCATGAGGACTGACCATATGCCCTGCCTTGATGCATTGTAGTCACCTACACTGGCTTCTCTCTACCCTGCATCTGTCTCCTTCATCATAACCCTCATATAGATGGAAGCCTCTGGATATCAGGGACTCCAAGCTTGTATATTTCAGTCCCCAGCACTAAGCCAAGTGCCTCGCCCAAAGGAAGTAAACACTCCTTTTTGGGTTCCACTCCTCCCTCCCTAGTCTTCCCTATTGGCAGTCAAACAGCCTTCTTCCCCTGGCAGAGGCTTCCTTAGTGGCTCCACTGAAGAAGTCACCTATGTTGAGCTTCCCTACCTTGCTCCTGGATGGAGCATCATTCATCCTCCACATGTCCTCTTGTGCCTTGATCTTTCAGCACTCTCCCAAGCTCTCTGCCCATCTCTGGTCACTCACCTCTTCTCTTCACTATGATTCCCTGTTAAGTATATCCAGCTCTACATTTGCTCCTCCCTTGACTAGTCCTTATCCTATCAGCCATTTAAGCCCAAGCAGAAATCATGGTATTTTCCTCCTACCTTCCCTATTATTGAACAGGTTACTTCTATCTTCCCAGCCCCACAGGCTCACAGTCTAGAAGTCCCTCTGGATCCATCACTATCTCTCACACCCACCCCCATATCCAACATGGTGCCAGTGAATGTCAATTTCACCTTTAGGACACCTCCCAATGTACCCCCTTCTCTCCTCCCACACAGCCCCCACCATGGTACAGACCTTTGTCATCTCACACCAGATTATTGCAGTAGCTTTCAGGGGTTGGTGGGGGGCTCAGCTTTGTCCTGCCTACCTGAAGTCTCTTCCCATTCCAGTTCATTCTCCATTCAGCCACTAAAGTGATATTCCTAAAATCAATTTCTGACCAAGTCACCTGCCCTACTCAAGAAACTCCAGGGGTTCTCTAGGACCTCCAGGATCAAATAAATATTTTTAAGGAATTGAAAACCCTGCATAATGTACTCCTGTACTACATTTGTGGTCTTTTTCATTTTCATTCTTGACCCATATTCTTTGGCCCAGTGACTGCTGGCCTCCTGGCTCTTCAACAAACAAAGCACAACATCTCCTGGCTCTGGACATTTTCTTGGGCTCTCCCCTATCTGGAACACTGTCCTTCCTCCACTCTGAATCTGACCTTGCTGGCTTCTTTTAAGTCACAACTACAATCCTGTCTTTTAGAGGAAGCCTTCCCCAGCCCCTCTTAATTGTAGTGTTTCCCTCTCTTAAGGGTTTCCTATGTATCCTCTGGGTTTGCATGCATTTGTTTGCATGCCGTCTCCTCTATTAGATTGTAACCTTCTTCAGGACAGGGCGTAACTTCTGCCTCTTCTTGTGTCCCCAGTACGTAGCAGAGAGTCTGCCACTTAGTGAACTCTTGGTAATATTTAAAGAATTGAATTCAAGGTTGCTCCCCTCCCCCAAGGCTCATGCACTTTTTAATTCTCTTTCGTGGGATACATTTATCCCATTATAATAAAAGCTCTTTGGTGGCAGAAATTGTGTTTTTTTTTTTTAACATTTGGATTCCCTTTGCTGAGCACAATAATCCTTTACTGAGTGCCCTAAGCTATATACATAAAGTTCATATTCGGATGTTTTCATTCATGTGTAATTTCTGGATCAGACACTTTGTGAGGTACAGACCTAGACATGTTCATTAAATCCATAGTAGTTATGGAGGTTGCCAGGAGAAGGAGTTTAGAGAGAGAAGAGCACATACCTGGTAAGTGCAGAAGCCATAGTAACAGTGGCCCCTGTCTTTGGGCATTTACATGAAGCTGGAGGACTAAGATTGGGTTCAAGGTCAGAAGGAAGAACTGAAGAGTATCTGAGGTCAGAGGTACCATCCCATCCCTCAGGACTAGAGGTGATTATAAAAACTAAAGTATTACAAAAAAAAATGCTCAGGAAAAGGAGAAAGAATCCAAGCCTAGAAAGCTACTGTGGAAAAAGAGAAGAAGGGCCTTCTCCTTTAGAGGAGAACACTGAAGCAAAGAAATCATGTTCCACCCAAAGAGTCATGACTAATGGTCACCTGGCCAAAAAGAATTCACTGAAGATCTTAAAAAAGACTTTAAAAACTAAATGAGAGAAACTGAAGAAAAATAAGGAAAGTACAAGAAAAACAAAAAGATTATGAAAGGAAAATCAACCAATTAGAAGAAGAGATCTGTGAAGGAAGAAAATGACTCCTTGAACATCAGAGTTGGGCAAGGAGAAGCCAATGAAGTGATAGGAAATCCAGAAATTAAAAAAGGAAAACATCAAGGACAAAAAAATAGAAAAGAATGTGAAACATCTGTAAGGAAAAAGAACTAATCTGGAGGACAGGTCAGGAAGACAAAACAGAAGAACAACTGGTCTACCTGAAAGCTCCCATCAAAAAAT
>JAQQSW010023844.1:0-10197 GCA_028646575.1 Pseudocheirus occidentalis
AAAAAAAAATAAATCACAAAAAAAAAATACTTGCTGAGCTGAACCGAATTCAACTCAATCTCTTTATCTTACAGCAGAGAAAACAAAGTCTCAGAGGGGCAAAGTGAGTGACTCCTCTGAGGTCACTTAGTGGAGGCAGTAGCAGTAGAAGCAGAGGCCATTGTTATTATTATTATTATTACTACTTACATAGTACTTTCAGGTTTGTAAGCACTATCATATTTGCTCCTCACAAACACTGCTTGGAGCATGTGCCTTGAACTTAAAACGTTTAAAACTGAATTTTATTATCTTTCCCCCCATTCCTTCCCCTCTTCCTAACTTTTCTATTATTCTTGATGTCACCACCGTGCTCCCAGCCACCCAGGCTGCAGCCTAGGTGCCATCTTCAACCCCTCTGCTTCAAAGTAGCTCTTATATATGCCCTCTTCTCCCTTCTGAAATTGCTATCACCCTGGTGCAGGTCTTCATCATTTCACACCTGGACTACTGAAATAGACCGGCAGTCTCCTTGTTCCAAGTTTTTCTCCACTACAATCCATCCTCCACTTAGCTGTCTTAATAGATCTTCCTAAAGTACAGGTCAGACCACATCACCTCTCTCATTTAACAAACTCTACTGGCTCCCTATTAACTTAAGAATCAAATATAAAAATCCTATATGATCCCTTTATAATCTGGTGACCCTTCTACCTTTCTAGTCTTCTTATACCTTACTCCCTTCTAAGTACTCTGTGACTGATTTACACTGACCTCTCTTTGCTGTTTCTCATACAAGACATTCCATCTCCCAACTATTTTTGCTGGCTATTTCCCATGCCTGTAATGCACTCTCTCCTCATCTATCTCTCGGCTTTCTTTAAGTCCCATCTAATTTCCTACCTTCTACAAAAAGCTTTTTCCTGATTCCCCTTTAAGTTAGTGCCTTCCCTCCATGATTATCTCCCAATTATCTTGTATAATTTGTACATAATTGTTTACATGTTGTCTTTCCCTTTAGACTGTGAGTTCCTTGAGAGCAGGGGCTGTCTTTTGCCTTTCTTTGTATCCCTAATGCTTAGCATACAGTAAAATTTTAATAAATACTTATTGACTTGACTCTCGGTTCAACAGTTTATTTGGGCACAGAAAAAAAAATTACACTGAACATAAAGACAGGAAAATGAAATGGAAGATTTGTTTAGTTGCATATTTGCCTAACCCAAGTAATCAGGAGATAATGGTGAATAACTTTTACCACGGTCAAGTAATGGGTGGAATCTGAGCCATCATCCCTTCAACTAGTTCATACATTCTGGGGGACAGGGGGAGGGAAGATTCTCTTCTGGTATACTTAATGAACTAACAGATGAGAACATGTCATAAATAAACTAGGGAAAGAAATATAATTCCTAGTTTTTCTGTGTGTGATCCATCAATTGATTCAGATTAAAGAATGGTCTATCAAAGGAGAATAAGGACTAAGAAGGGCTTTTAGACTTGGTGATTAGGTGATTTGGTGACCTTAGGGAGAACCTAAGGTACCAATCAAGTAGGAAGGCAGAAGCTGGTTCATGCCCCTTCTACTTCTTAAGCTCTTATTCCCTCACTCATCTGACATTCACTCTGTACTACTTATCCATCATCTAACCATCTAGACCATCATCTAATGCTGTACACCAAAATCAAGTCTAAATGGGTGCACGATTTAGGTATAAAAGCTGACACTGTAAGTAATCTGGGAAAGCAAGGAATAGTTTACCTGTCAGATTTATGGAGTAGGGAAGACTCTATGACCAAAGAGTTGGAAAGCATTATAAAATGCAATGTGGATAATCTCGATTACGTTAAATTTAAACGTTTCTGTACAAACAGAGCCAATGTAACCAAGATTAAGAGGGAAGTGGGAAATTAGGAAAGAATTTTTACAACCAGTGTATCTGATAAGGGCCTCATTTCTAAAATATACAGGGAATTAAGTAAAATCTATAAGAATACAAGTCAAGACTAAGTATGTATTTGTTATTTAAAGTTTAGTTTTTCTTGTGGGATAAATCTAACCTTTGATCATCATTTTGAGTACTGCTTGTCTCCTAGTCATATTCTGCCACGTAAATGTTCTCCATGACTTGATAGAAAGCAAAAATCAGAGGAAGTCTGAAAGATGGAGAGCTAGCAATTTATGGTAATATTTTTTTAAGGGATAAAACTTTTTTATCCATTGCCCATTTTAAGAGTCTGCAGTTTCTTTAAACAGGCTAGGTTTAAGATGAAATTCAATGCAGTGTCTTTAGCTTATTCTTCTAATTTGTTTAGCCTTTGCTCAACTAGTCAATGATCTGGCCAGAAATAAAACGATTCTGCAATGGCTCCTACATCAGTAAATACTTATTTCCTCTTTGTTTAAATATATTCTATTTTTCATTATGATCAGTACTCACCTTGCTCACCATTCCAAATTTTTAAAGAAACTGCTTTACAGATTAACCTACGAAAGTATACAGCTTCTGAGTCATTCACATGCATTTAGTATATTTCTTTTCTTACTCAAGAACTCTATCCTCTAAAACTTTCTTCACTATATTCCCTTGTGCCTTCAAAGAGAACACCAATGACTATAAGATAAATGCGGACTTGGTTTGGAGCAGAGTTGTCAAGCATGGGCCTTCCTAGCTTCACTGATGCCCTTGGTGCTGAACCAGATTAAAACTCAACTGGAAAATATTTTAACAAAATAAGTAAAAACACAAAAGAACATAAATAATGTTCATATGTGGTTTTCTAAGTCAATATGTGGCTGCCCCCATTTCTGTTTGATTCTGACACCATTGCTTTGTAGGATCCTGTCACAGTCTTCATAAAGATGCTCTCCTTCATGCTCTGCATTGGTGTCTAATCCACAATTCATGTAGATCTGTTTGCTTATGCTCCTCATAAGCACTGTAAAGCAAGTATTTCAAGTATTCCAGGAAATGATGTTTCTTGTTACCTTTGCGAGTACAATGAAACTAATGCCATTTATTGTTTATCTGAGGAGAACCTATGACCCATCCTTCCATTTAGGTGCAGTTGTTTTATATTTTCTGGTATCATTTACAAAAAGAATGTTATTATAGGTGTGGTTTTAAATGTCTGTGGTATCCCCAGAGCAGAGCACAATGTTTGATACATAGCACACTTAATAGATGACTACATAATGGAAACTGGTGTCTCCTATCATTTAAAACAGGCTTTACTGAAGAGAACTGTAGAATAACTCTAAGAAGTTTATGATCAAGATGGTTGGGAAGATAGTTTGCATCCCTTCCTTATTGCCATCATAGCCAATTACAGGTTTTTCTTTAACATAACTGCCCCCCACCCCCTATTTTCCACTCTGGCCTCTCCCATAATGGGCCTCCCATGTGGCTTAAATCACTTCGACCATACCTTGCCTTTGGGCCTACACTTTGAATGAAGTAGGGAAAAATCACACAATCATTCTGACTGATCCGCTACAAATTTACTAACCTCAATTGAGCTCTCACTGCTACTAGGCAATCCTACTATATTTTCCTTATTAGCTCACTCTCCATAGAAGCTCTTCCAAACTTGCTCATCCCTTGTCAAACCTCTCACGGCTCCTCCTGCCCCTCTTAGTTGAGACCCTTGACTCCCATTTTACAGAGAAAAAGGACCATTAGCCACAAACTCTCAATTCTCCCCTCTTCTGCATCTCCTTTCACTCAGAGGCTTTCTGCCATGTTCTCCTTTTGCTGTTTCACATGATGAAGTTGCCTTATTTCCTTACCAAGGTTAATTCTTCTACTTGTTCAAGTGATTCCATTCCATCTCATCTCCTTCAACAAACTGCCCCCTCTTTTATCCCACTCTCACTTATTTTCAATCTCTCCTTGTCTACTGGCTCATTTTCTACTGTCTACAAATATAACCATGTCTCTCGATCCTGAAAAAAGAAACTCTCACTTGATCCTTCTATTGCTGCTAGCTACCATCCTCTATCTCTTCTGCTCTTTGTAGCTAAACTCCTTGAAAAAGCTCTCCACTGCAGATGCCTCCACTTTCTTTCCTCTTACTCTCTTCTTAATTCCTCACAATCTGGCTTCTAATCTCCTTCAACTCAAACCGTTCTCTTCAAAATCAATAATGATCTCTTAGTTGTCAAAGCCAAGAGCCTTCTCTCGATCCTCATTTTCTCCTTGACCTCTCTGCAGCCTTTGAAACTGCTGATCTCCCTGATACTCTTCTCTCCAGATTTTCAAGATACTAATCTCTCCTGGTTTTCTTCCTACTGCTCCTTCTCTGTCTCCTTTGCAGGTTCTTCCTCCAGATTACACGCTCTAACCACAGGTGTCCCTCAGGGTTCTGTCCTGGCCCCTCCTCTCTCCTCCCTCTATATTCACTTAGTGTTCTCATCAGCATCCATAAATTTAATTACCATCTTTACGCAGATGATTCTCAAATCTACCTTTACTTCCCCAATCTCTCTGCTGGCCTCCAATCTGGTAATATCCTGAATTCCAGTGGATATCTTAAACTCAATATGTTCAAAACAGAACTTGTTTTATTTCCCCCTAAACCTTTCTTCCCTCTCCCTCCTTACTTTCCCTATTTATGTTGAGGGCAACACCATTCTCCCAGTCCCTCAGGATCTCTACCTAGGAGTTATCCAGGATGTTTTGTTATCTCTCCACAACTGCCCCATATCAAAGCTGTTGCCAAGGCCTATTGATTTCACTTTTGTAATATTTCTTGAAAACTCCCCATTGTCTCCTCTGACACTGACACTACTCTGGTGCAGATGTTTATCACCTCATGCCTAAATTATTGCAAGTCTGCTGGTGGATCTGCCTGCCACAAGTCTTTCCCTACTCCATTCCATTCTTCATTCAGTCACTAAAGTGATTTTCCTAAAGTGCATGTCCAATATGTCATCTCTTTACTCAACAAGCTCTGGTCATTTCCTACTGCCTTCAGGAGCAAATATAAAATGCTCTATTTGGCATTCAAAATGTTTCATAACCTAGGCCCTCCTACATTTCTGCCTTCTTACACCTTCTCTTCAAAATGTACTCTTCAGACCAGTGACAACACTGGCCTCCTTGATGTTCCACAAAACAAATCTTAGCTTTGGGCAATTTCTCTGGCTGTCGCCCATGTTGGGAACACTGTACCTACTCCACTCCCCTTACTGATCTCCCCAGCTTTCTTTAAATCACAAATAAAATCCAACCTTGTACAGGAAGCCTTCTGTAACCATTCTTAATTCCCTGGCTTTTCTTCTTTTAATTATTTCCAATTTATCTTGTATATAGTTTGCTTTGTATAGATTTGTTTGTATGCTGTCTCCCTTATTAGACAGTAAATTTCTTGAAGGCAAGGATTGTCTTTTGCCTCTTTTTGTATCTCCAACTCTTAGCACAGTGCCCAGCACATAAAATAAAATAAAAATAAAGGCAAATATTTGTGATTGATTGATCGGCTAATCCAGCATGGACCCAATAAGGCAACAATAGATTACTGCAATCATCCCCTTAAAAGGGACTAATTTTATCCAGAGGCCCACCTCTCCAATTCACAGTAACCAAGGAAGATTCCTAAACCAAGTCTGACTATATCATTCCCTTACTCAAGAAGTTCCAGTGGTTCAATCTTGCTTCTCGGATAAAAAGCTAACTCCTCTGTTTGGCTTTTAAGGCCCTTCACAACCTGATTCCAGCCTCCTTGTCCAGGTTTACTATATAGAATCATGAAAGTTATCAATCACTAATTTATGCCATTCTTTACTGTCTCAGCCCTATTTCAAATAAACTACACATACTGAACTCAATCTGACATTTATTTTTTAAATAGCTGGTTTTGACCGTTTTCACTTATTGGCCAAAATTAAAGTCTTTGCGTGGTAGCTCAATGAGGAAACAGCTTACAAAATACTAGAAAAAAATGCTATTTCACAAAAAAAGGTAAAATGGAAATATGTAAAACATTCTGTAGAAGAGAACAGAGAATACTGCTGTCTTCCCAAAGTGATGAAGAAGATACACTAAGAAACTTAAGACACTTGATTTTTATTTTCTTGACAGTTTTTGGCAAGCATCAAGACCCATGGGGGACATGGAATGTGGCCAATTATGCATGAATATGTTGCCACTCAAAAAAAAGAAAAAGAAAAGGCTATCCCATAGTTAAATAGCAACATGGGAAAGTAAGGCTCTAAGTTGCACAGAAGTCTGAACACTACTCTTTCATCCCTTAAAAAAATATTACCATAAATTGCTAGTTCTCCATCTTTCAGACTTCCTTTGATTTTTGCTTTCTATAATGTCATGGAGAACATTTACGTGGCAGAATATGACTAGGAGACAAACAGTACTCAAAATGATGATCAAAGGTTAGATTTATCCCACAAGAAAAACTAAACTTTAAATAACAAATACGTACTTAGTCTTGAGATACAATTAAGATAAACTCATTGTTTAAAATTTCAAATATCACCCCCAAAGAGAGAAATCAATCTAAAAGTAATTAGCTAAGAAAAATTGTTCTTAATCTCATGATTTACATTACTACCGCTGTATTTCACACTTATGTTTTAAATTACTTAAAATGTTGTTCAACTCTTAATAATATGCAGGAAAAACTAAGTTAGACAGAAATTCAGTTATGTAATTACCACAAAATCTGGAAGTTAAAAAGAAGGCATTAGGAATGAAAATCTGGATACAAGGGAAATATAGTGGGAAGAATATACAAATGGAATTCAGAAAGTGGGTCTTACTCCTGGCTTCACCACTAATTAGTCATAAGACTCTGGGCAAATCATTGAATTTATATGGGTTTCAGTTTCCTCATCTGTTGTAATATCTCCCATTTCTATATAGCACTTTATAAAGTAAGCTGAATTAAGTAATTTTGAAGGTTCTTTATAATTTCTTTTCATTTTTTTCACATTTTTATTTAAAATCTTGAGTTCCTATGCCCAAAGGGCTACAAAACTGTGCACACCCCTTGACCCAGCAAGACCGCTCCTAGGGTTATATCCCAAAGAGATCATAAAAATGGGAAAAGGAACCACATGTAGAAAAATATTTATAGCAGCTCTTTTTGGTGGGGACCAAGAACTGGAAATGGAGGGGATGCCCATCAACTGGGTAATGGCTGAACAAACTGTATTATATGAATGTAATGGAATACTACTGTGCTATAAAAAATGATGAGTAAGTAGACTTCAGAAAAACCTGTAAAGACTTATATAAACTGATGCTGAATAAAGTCAGCAGAACCAGAAGAACAGTGTACACAGTAACAGTAACATTGTGGTGACGACTAAGTTTCACAGAGTTGGCTCCTCTCAGCAATGCAGGAATCTAAGAAAACTAAAAAAAGACTCATGATGGAAAATGCTATCCACATCCAGAGAAAGAACTATGGAGTCTGGATACAGACTGATGCACACTATTGGATCTCTTTTTTTCTTTTGTTGTTTTGTTTCTTTCTCATAGTTCCTCCCATTGGTTCAAATAGTTCTTTATAACATGACTAATGTGAAAATATGTTTAATATGAATATATATGCAGAGACTATATCACACTGGATGCTATCTTGGGTAGTGGAGAAGGGAGAGAGGGGGAGGGAAATTGAAAACTCAAAAGCATATAGAAGTGAATGCTGAAAACTAAAAGTAAATCAATAAATTAAAAATTAAAAGAAAAAATAAAGTTTTAAGTTCCAAATTCTACCCCTCCTTCCCCCTTCCTCAAGACAGTAAGTAATCAGATATAGGTTATACATATGCAATCATGTAAAACATTTCCATATTAGTGATTTTTTACAAGATTCAAATAAAATTTTAGAAGATGAAAGTGGAAAATAGCATGCTTCAGTTTATATTCAAACAATATGAGTTTCCTCTGGAAGCAGACAGTCTGCTTCATCATTAGTCCTTTGGGATTGTCTTGGATCACTGTATTATTGAGAAGAGCTGTCATTCACAGTTCTTTATGAAACAGTATTTACTGTTACTGGGTACAATGTTTTCCTGGTTCTGTTCACTTCACTATGCATCAGTTCATATAAGTCTTTCAAGATTTTTCTGAGATCATCCTGCATGTCATTTCTTTTCTTCAAAATTTATTTATTTACTTTTAGTTTACAACACTCAGTCCCAAAAGTTTTTGAGTTCCAAATTTTCTCCCTCTCCCTCTCCCCATGGTGGCATGCAATCCAATACAGGTTCTACAAATACCTTCATATTAAACATTAGTCAAGCAATGGAATGAACAATGGGAAAGAAGGAACGAAACAAAACAAAGAGGGATAGCAAGTAGTTAAACTTGCTTCCATCTGCATTCATAATCTGTAATTCTTTCTCTGGATATCGATAGCCCTTTCCATCGGGAGTGCTTTGGAGTTGTCTTATAGCTTTATATTGCTGAAAGGAGCCCAGTCTATTTAAGTTAGTCATCATTGATACATATGTTTGTGTGTACAATGTTCTCCTGGTTCTGCTCCTCTCACTCGGTTATCAGTTTATATAAATCTCTCCAGGTTATTATGAAGTCTGTCTGTTCTTAATTTTTATAACACAACAATATTCCATTACATTTATATACCACAACTTGTTTAGCCATTCCCTAATTGATAGACATCTGCTTGATTTCCAATTCTTTGCCACCACAAAAAGAGCAGCTATAAATATTTTTTTTGTATATAAGGGTCCTTTTCTCACTTATAGGATCTCTTTGGGATATAGCCCAGATGTGGTATTGCTGGGTCAAAGAGTATGCACATTTTTTATAGTCCTCTGGGCATAGTTCCAAATTACTCTCCAATTGAATGGTTGGACTATTTCACAACTCCGCCAACAATGTATTTAATGTTCCAATTTTCCCTTATGTTCTCCAGCATTTATCATTTTCCTGTTTTGTCATCTTAGCCAATGTGACCAGTGACCAGCATTTTATAATGCTATCTAACTCTTGTTTGGTCATAAAATCTTCCCTTCTCCATAAATCTGACAGGTAAACTATTCCTTGCTCTCCAGATTGCTTACAGTATTTACTAGAACGTGAATCCATTTAGACTTTATTTTGGTATATGGTGTAAGATATTAGTCTATGCCCAATTTCTGTTATACTATTTTCCAGTTTTCCCAGCAGTTTTGTCAAATAGTGAGTTCTTATCCCAGAAGATAGGAGTCTTTGGATTTATCAAACAGTAGATTACTATAGTCATTGACTCCTGTGTCTTCTGTACCTAATCTATTTCACTGATCCACTACTCTGTTCCTCAGCCAGTACCAAGTAGCTTTGATGACTGCTGCTTTATAATGCAGTTTAAAATCTGGTGTGGCTAGGCCACCTTCCCTAGCAATTTTTTTTTCATGATTCCTTTGATATTCTGGACCTTATGTTCTTCCAAATGAATTTTGTTACTATTTTTCTAGCTCTATAAAATAATTTTATTGGGATGGTACTAGATAGGTAAATTAACTTACGTAAAATTGTAATTTTTATTATATTAGCTTGACCTAATCACAAACAACTGATATTTTTCCAGTTATTTAGACCTGATTTTATTTGTGTCAAAAGTACTACTTGTGTTCATGTAGTTCCTGGGTTTTTTTTGGCAGGCAGACTCCAAAATATTTTATAATGTCTACAGTAACTTCAAATGGAATTTCTCTTTATATTTCTTGTTGTTGGGCTTGCTGTTAGAAATATATAGGAAAGCAGAGGATTTAATGTGGTTCTTGTCATTTCCTATAGCACAATATTCCATTACAATGATATCTTACAGCTTGTTTTAGTCATTCCCCAATTGATGGGCATGCCTTTGATTTCCAATTCTTAGCTACCACAAAGAGTGGCTATAAACATTTTTGTACAAATGGCTCCCTTTCCCTTTTTGGGGATGTCTCTGGGATATAGACCAAGGAGTGGTAATGCTGGATCAAAGGGTACGCATAGTTTCAGAGTTCTTTGGGTATAGTTCTCCTTTATAGTTTTAACATGCTATGCTATTTTATGTTTCTTTCTCACTATTTAACTGAAAAGCGCAATGAAGAAAAGTCTAAGCTTTTACCTCTAAGAAGTAGTTTAGAAAAAAAAAGCTCTATATGTCTCCGCACCCCTTTCTTCCTTCACTTGATAATAATAAAGCAACAAATTTGTTCCCCTTTATGTGTGTTAATTTCCATCTGTTTCCCCCAAGGTTTCA
>JAQQSW010023845.1:0-10197 GCA_028646575.1 Pseudocheirus occidentalis
GGGATAATAATAGCATCTACCTCACAGAGCTGTTGTGAAGCCCAAATGAGATAAACGCAATGTGCTTTTTGGGAGCCTTAAAAGACTACATAAACTCTGGCTATTATGAGATTTTGCTAAGTGTTTTACTCCCATTATATCCGTGGTGGGGTGAGGGAGGTTGTAAGCAGTATTATCTCCGTTTTGCAGATGGAGACACTGAGGCTCAGAGGGGTTAAGTGACTTGTTGGAGGTCACATGACTAATAGTTGTACTGACTCACACCCCAACTGCCTAAGTTAGTGGCTGATTTTCTCTCATCCAGGATGAAAGAAATTTGTTTGTGGGAGAGTGAGATGAAAGAAAGGCTTTTGTCTCTTCTCTCTCAGGCCTCAATCTGGCCCTTTCCTTCATTTGGCGTGTCTCTCCAACAAGCAGTAAGAATATGGGAGAAGTGTCCATGGTACTACAGGGAATGTACTGCCCTAGGCCAGGCTCGGAGAGAGATGACTAGGTAATTTTTGCACCAGAAAGAAGGAAGTTTTCCTGGAGTAGGAGAAGGGACAGTACAGAGGGGTCGGATCTTTGCATATTGAATAGTGTTTGCACCGGGGGATGTCTATTTGCAGGGATTGGGGAGGAACGGAGTTCAATAACGGTGGGGGCAGCTTGTTTGCATAGAGATTATTTTTGCATGGGAGAAGAGGCAGTTTCCACAGGAAGGGAATGTTTTCCAGAGGAATTGGTGGAAGAACACTATTTCCAGAGGGCTGCATGGAGGAATATGGGAGAGGGTGACTTTCAGGGATTGCTTTCAGGTGAGGGGATTGTTTGCACGGGAGTAGATGGGGTCCAGAGGAGAGAGTTGTGCCCCAGGGATATATTTCTTAGCTCCAAGCGGGTTAGGCTGGGGCCAGGGGCCGCGTGGGGGCCGCCACTACTTACTCGTCGAATCCCTTGCACAGAAGATAGAGCGACCGCCAGGCTAACCCAATGGCCACAGACAGGGAGAGCAGGGCAGCGAGCAGAGAGTAGTGGCAGGCAGCGGGCGAGCCCCACTCCTGCACGGTGAAGCGTGGATGTTCCTGCACGGTCATATTGGTGTTCAGCCACATGCCCTCAGTGAAGAGCAAGCAGCGGCCGTGGAAGTCATGGCAGTTCTCAGTCAGTGGCACCACCACGATGAAGCTAAACAGGAAGGCGAGGAAGTAGCAGGAGCCCTGGGCGAAGACTAATTTGTTTTTCCCCATGGTCAGACCTGGGCACGGAAGCCCCGGAGGGGAGAGGAGGTGGAGGATAGGAAATGAAGAGGAAAGAAAGAAAGGGAAGCGAAGGGAGGAAAAGTAAGAGATAAAGGAAAAGAGAAGGATGTGAAAATTCTGAGCGGCAAGAGAAAAAGACAGGAAGGAAAGAAAAAGAAAGGGGGAAAGAAGGGGATGAAAAAGAACAAAGCCGGGGAGGAAGAGGTGAAAACCGAAAAGGAAATGCAGGAGGAGCGAGTGGAGGAGGACTGGAAGGAAGATAGAAGAATGCAGAGGAAGAGGAGGAGGGGCACTGGGTAATCGAAGACCTGGAAATCCGCAGAGGAGGGCGGTTGGTTCTCAGCGCTGGTGCAGGATCTGGGGCTGGGACTGCAGTGTAGGGGTGGGGGAGTCGAGGAGGATGCGCAGTGGGATCTTGTCCAGGCCACGGCCTCCTCCCCCGGGCCCCTTCTGGCTGGCTTCCCACCATACAACAGGCGCTTGCGCACTTCGTTCATATTGCGGCGTTTTCAGGACGCTGGACAGTTCCTAAGGGGTGTACATCCTTTGACCCTGATGATGGAGGAATGGGGAAGTGGGAAGTCAGGGATCTAAGGATGAAGAATTATGGATGGAGGTGCAATCAGAAGTTCAAGTTCTTAGTCCAGTTAATTATCATTAGATTCTAGTAAATTAGACCTGTCGAAAAGTAATGGGGGTGATGGATGAAAATATGACCTCCAATTCCACTGTATCTCAAAGATTCACCAGGGTGAACTGATCTCCGACCTCACTATCAACTCGAAAGTACGACACCTCCAAGATTTCAAATTCTGAGTTTTCTCACTCTGACCACAGTCTCCTGTCTTTACAATTCTCTTTATTCCTTATTCTTCTCCTGTCCTTTGCCCTCATCCCATTCAGTTCCATCCCAGTCAGTCAACCATGTTCTAAACTTATTTTCCTTCTTACTCAGTCTTAACCATGTGTTCAGTCACTTCAATAACCCTAACCTTGAATCTCTTCCTTCCACCACTTAACCCTTCGCTAACCTTCAATCCTTAGGACTTCATGCCATCAAACTCCTCTGACAGTCTTCCTCAATCATGGATGCTACTGGGGGGCAGGGAGGGAATGACAGGAACTCATTGACTGGGCCTGTTATAAATTCATGCCATTTAAACTCATCTAGGATCTCACAGAAACACAGCAATCTTTTTATTCACTTCTGAATGAGCTCCTTTCATACTCAACACACTTGCTATTCTAAATCTTCTCTCAACTCAAGTCTCCAACTCAGCTCCTATTCTCTTTCTCATAGCAAAGGGCCATACCTCCAAATTTAATGAGAAATTAAGACTATTATAAACTCTCCTGTCTCTCATCCACCATTGCTCTATACCACAATGTCCTCACCCATTCTCTTCTTCCTTCTGGTCTCAAAAAATTCTCCTTGCTAAAGCTAACACCTTTTCCTATAGCTTCCATATTGTCCTTTACACCCTCTTCTATAACACTAATTAATGCTTTCTCACACCTGGAATTTCTCCTTCTTCATAGTGACTTTCCCTTCAGCTTATAAATCCATGCTCAGATACACAGCCTGCAGTTGGATAGAGAGGAAACGTTGTCATTGAGTACTACCACAAGACACACTTACTGAGAAGCCCTAGGAAATCTGGTTAGTGGCTTTTCCTAGTGGGGTTAATGTTTATATTGTTTAATAGATAATATAAACTAATATTTGCATGCATTTGATTAGTAAAGTTTAGTTGCTGACACTGAGAAGTTTCAATGTGATTCATGTTTTCATCACACTAGTTAGCATATGTAACAGTAAATCATGACTACAAGCAATAGCTAAGGCTAAATCACAAAATGTTCAAAAGAATCTTCAAGTGTTTGATGGGGAGAGATGGAAGAGATCATAGAATCATGCTGTCAGAACACTCATAAAACCCAGACTCTCTGAGCTGAAAGCGATCTGAGAGAACATCTAGGAAAAGCCATGCTGGACCAGAAGAGCCCTTTAAAACCTCATTATGTTCCTCTGGTCGTTGCTGTTATCCAGAACATCCTATTTCTGTTTTGGACAACTCAAGGATTAAAGAAACATAGGATACTATGATGTATGTATGACAGGAACCTTAGAAATCATTTAATCTAATCATATCTCTCGTTTTTTATTTAAAATCTTTTAATTTTTTAAATAAAAAATTTAATTATTTTTACAAGCATTTATTTTCTCTCCCTCCAACCTTCCCCCATAGAAGAATTTTTTTAAAAAAAAAACCTTCATAACAAAGACGTATAGTCCAGGAAAGCAAATTCCCACATTGGACATATAAAAAATGTATCTTATGCTATATTTTAGGTACATTACCTCTTTCTCACAAGAAGTGAACTACTGTCCTTAAACTTCAGTCCTCTGAAATCATGGTTTACATTGTACTGCCTTGATCAAAGCTCTAAGTATTTTTCCAAATCATTTGCCATTGTAGTGGTGTTATTGTAGAAATTGTTCTCCTAGTTAAGCTCACTTCATTCATTCTTTTTTTTTTTGCAGGGCAGTTGGGGTTAAGTGACTTGCCCAAGGTCACATGGCTAGTTTTTTGTGTTAAGTGTCTGAAGACGGATTTGAACTCAGGTCCTCCTGACTCCAGGGCCGGTGCTCTATTCACTGCGCCACCTAGCTGCCCCACTTCATTCATTCTTTATCTATAAGCAGAGAATTCCCTCATTTCCTCTGAGACTGTCCATTTTTGCATTTCCTATGACATTTCACATAATTCGCTTAGTCATTCCTCAAGAGGAGGGCACACCCTTAGTTTGCAGATTTTTACTACTATAAAAAGAGCTACTGTAACTGTTTTTGTATAAATGTCTCCATTTCCTCTCTCTCTCTCTCTCTCTCTCTCTCTCTCTCTCTCTCTCTCTCATCTCTTTCATCGGTTTTTGTAATTGTTAAGAAGTGTTTGCTTAAATCAAACAGAAGCCTGTGTCTCTGTCATTTCCACCAATTGTTACTAGTTTTACACAGTTGGACCAAGGATAAGAACAAGTTTAATTCTTCCATGAAGCAGCCCTTCTAATACTTACAGAGATAGTGATCACGTTCTTCCCCACCCTCTCTCCCCCACCTGCCAGTCTTCTCCTCTCAAGACCAAAGTACACCTCATTTCCCTTAGATGGTATAGTCTACACATTTAATAGAATTTTTATCTCTATCCTAGATTTAGTCATGGATTTAAAGCTAGCATGAACTTTAGGAATTATCTAGTGCCAAGGGTGGTGAACCTGTGGCCTCCTAGGTCCTTGAGTATGGCCTTTTGACTGAGTTTAAGTTTTACAGAACAAATCCTTTTATTAAGGGGATTTGTTCTGTGAACTTTGTGGCCACATGTGGCCTTGAGGTGGCCTCAAGGTCACAGGTTCCCCACCCGTGATCTAATCCCTTATTTTAGAGTTGAAGAAACTGAGGGCCAAGGCAGTTAAACTGATATGTGCAGGGTATCATAAGTAACAAGTGGCAGGACTAGAATTTGAAGCAAGGTGCTTAAGCTCCCAATCCAATGTTCTGCACCACTCTGAATGTGTCCTTGTTTGTCATTTGCCCATTCGTTGAGCTGAGGCTGAAAGAACAAGTAGAATTTTGAGTGACAAGGACAGTGCTACAGTAAGGCTGAAGAGTGTGAATGAGCAAAGGCTTGTGAAGACTTCAAGAAGGAGGTGGAGTTTATGGTTAAAAAAAAACAGCAGTCACTGTCCTCAGAGAGCATATATTCTAATGAGGGAGACAACATATGGAAAAAATTAACATATAAGCTATATATAAGTGAAAACCTCAGATGAAAGGCACTAGGGCGGAGTCAAGATGGTGGCATAGAAACAGGAGGTGAAAGGCACTAGCAGGGCATTGGGGAGAGGAGAAGCACATGGAAAGCCTCTTTCACAAGATGGGGTTTGAATCCATCCAATCAATTCCATGTCACAGCGAGAAGCACAGAAGGGAAGTGAAAAAAAGCAAGAATCACATCCCCACTTGACACCTCACTTCAATGAAGAAATTAACTAAGCACATAGGGGTCAGGCACCAAGCAATAGATTCTCTTGGTGATAGGTGCACATGAAGACCATTTACCATAGTTTATAGGAGATGGAGTCTGTGTTGTTATTGGAGAAAAGATTCATTCATTCATTCATTCACAGATTTTTTGAAGCTGAAGAATATGATAAATGAGGAACCTGATGCTCACAGGAAGGAAATATCTTGCAAGTTCTGGACAGATGCAGGTTTGACTTTCAGCTGCACTCATCCCCTAGACCAGTGGTTCTCAACCTTCCTAATGCCGTGACCCTTTAATACTAGCATGTGGACGTATCTGCATGTGGCCAGACCCACCTGGAGACAGAGGAGCAGTGTCTCGGTTCCTAAGACCATAGGAAATATGTGCAACCTCCAAAGGGGCCGCAACTCACAGGTTGAAAGCCACTGCTCTAGACTCTCTGGTGTGAGCCAGAACAACACATCTCAGAGGTAGGTATGAACCAGGACCAGGCAAAGGTTATAGACTGGGAATGGGTAGCTTTACCTTAGCAGTGATGGTAGCTCTCCTAGGCCTTAAGGAAGGAAGTCCAGCTGCTTGCTCTTCAGGCCCCTACCTACCTAACCCAGAGCCCAGACTCAGAGATATCAGGGACACTAACAGCAGAAACAGGCATACGAATAGAATCCTACCTACTATAGAGGAAAGAGCATGAAGATGAGCCCCTCATCTAGATGTAGGCTTTCTTTTGGGGGTGGGCTTTCTTTTAGGGGGGGTGAGCTTTCTCTTTTTAAGAGAGAAATTGTATATCTATACACAGCAAGCCAGACACTAAAAAGAGATCTATTAGCAGCTCCTTCTTCAGGGGACAATTACAGGGCACCAGATTTGCACATATGGGCAAATACTTGGTTCCCTGAAAAAATACAATTTGTTCCTTCACTGAATGTAAATGAACTACTAATTGCTCTTTGCAAACAATATTTATGTAAATGAGTTCAACATCCTGCACAGCCTGTGGATTCCCATTTGTGTTGGTATCCTTTTTATCATCCCTTGCAGCTGTAGTGAACAGGCGTCTCCCCTAGGCCAGCTTCCTTCTCCCATCCCCCTGTGTCTTGTCCCATATGCCTTCTCTCCCTGCAGGTGCATCTCTGCTGCCTCATCTCAACCTAGATAGAGCAGGCACGCAAGGAGGCAGCATATGATATCCCAGATCTCTTATTTCTTCTGTCCTTGAGCCCCCAAACTCACCAGCATCTTAGATGATGAGAGCCTTGTAGTCTACTATCTCCGTGCCCTAGTCAGGATATTCCCCACACCTCAAATACACTCCTTCCCTTTCCTGGGCTTTTGAATACCCACCCCTCTTTTGAAGTCCTGCTTAAAATTTCAGTG
This sequence comes from Pseudocheirus occidentalis, assembly GCA_028646575.1. Classification (NCBI taxonomy): domain Eukaryota; kingdom Metazoa; phylum Chordata; class Mammalia; order Diprotodontia; family Pseudocheiridae; genus Pseudocheirus; species Pseudocheirus occidentalis. Next base: position 6,665 of record JAQQSW010023845.1, read on the forward strand.
TCAAAGTGTCTTGGGCCAACTATACCCTAACTAAATGCAAATTCCAGATATGAAGAGATAGATTCAGTGATACAAACAATAAATAGACAGACAGACAGATAGATGAGCCCATGAATAAGTAAATGGATGAATACATGTAGATGTGTGTATGCACGTATGTATCTCTGTGTTACTACATACAAAATTCAGCAAGGAGATACCAAAAAAAAAAGACATTCAACAAAAATATTCAGGTATAGCTTGTCACATCCCAGAGATGCATCCAGGTTAGTAATGACAAGAGCCCCTATGGGAAGAAAAGTTTAAAATTCAATCTGAAGAGTTAGCCTCCCTTCTATAAGCGTTTATATAAGAATAGTGGAGGTTTGGCACATCCTCAGACCACCTAAAATGAAGACATCCATGTGGAGAGGCCGAGGATCTACTTCTGGAAGATAGAAAATGTTGCCCAATGTAAACATTCTACATTGGCCTACTCTGTAGGATTGGGAGAAATGTTTTTCTATTGGCCGCATCTTTAAATCAATCTGACTAAAATAGTCTTTTCTCTGTCTGTTGATGTCTTGGTGTGAAGGACTCATTCACTTATACCAAATGATACCACATAGTAAGCTGGAGAAGGACTTAAGAGTCACTTCCCACTCCCCAGCCCAGACTATGTGACCGAGAAACAGGCTTGGGGATAACTCCATTCATCTTTTCCAGTTCTAAAAGCAAGAAGCCAATTCTCAGACCCAGGATTTAGATATTGCAGCTAGCCCAGCAAGAAATCCTGGAGAAGCAAAGGTCTCGGGAAGTGATGTGCTAATAAATATTTAATAACTGACTCTCTGGGAGAAAATATATACAGAATATACTTTTAAGATTAATCTGAATTTTATTAACATTTTCTCCATTACTTTCTGAATTCTATACAATCAACAAAACAGTAAATCTAGTTCCAATTTATAGATCCTGTCAATTGTCAAGGTGTAAATGCTCAATATAGACAATTTAAATTATTAATTAATTAATTAAATTAAAAATTGGCTCCCTAGTATGAACTAGCTCCAACACATTCATGGCCTACATTACCAGTCAGATGGGGCTTTAGACTTTAACTTAGGGACACTAATGCTATTTAGGAACTGGGTTTAACTAGATTACTCCTCTTCTCTTCCCCAGAGACTGAGTAGTATGGAGGGAATTATGTCCCCAAAGTGTTAGGGGAAAATAATTTTCCCTTTGTTCTTGCTATACCTTTGAAGTAAATATTCTTTTGTAAAATCAGATGTAAGTAATTAAATGGAACTAGGGTGCTTGTACCTCTAAAATTGAGGGGAAGGAGTCCAACCAACAGCAGAGATCACAGTTTCCCTATAACCTTGGGGAACTAGAGAAGAATGAACTACAACATACCCTTACCTTAAAAAGCAGGGCCAGAGCAAACTCATATTAAATAAGATTGTCTAAGAAAGCAGTTAGCCTATCCTCAGTCTTGTCTCCATGAGCAAGGGCTCATATGTATTTCAAATCCTTAATGGAAGGCCTAAGGTCTGGCCAAGACAAAGAATTTTCTACTTGGCTCCTGACTGGTGAGACATGTCCATAATTTTCCCATCACAAACCCACCACACAGCTGCCCTATGGTTATGTTCATGCCTCCTGTCTCCTATCCAGTTCTCCAGTCCTACACTGAAATCCTGGCTCCTGATTAGCCAAAGTTCTCCATAACTCTACAGACCAGGACCTGCCACTCTCCAGCCATCTCCCTGCCATAAATCTCCCTGCCCCTACCCTTTCCATGTTTTGCTCCAGTAACAGTACTACCATTTCTGGAAAGGATCTGGCATGAGGCCACCAAGTGACATAGTAGGTGATGTGCCAGAATTGCAGCCAGGAAGCTTGCATCCAAACTAAGACCTTTATAAAAAAAAGTGACATCTGGGCAAGTCCCTTCAACCTTAGTTTCCTATCTGTAAAATGGGGATAATAATAGCACCTACCTACCAAGGTTGTTGTTGGGATAAAGTGAGATGATGGTTGAAAAACACTTTATTATTATGCTATCTATAAATGCAAGGTTTTATCTCTGCAGATGACTCCTGGATGTATGAATCCAGACCTCTGAGACGTTTGCCTATGGTACAGGGACCCTCATATAGAAAGGACGCAAAGGTTTGTTTTTCCTTTGTTTCTTTGCCCAGACTCCAGTTAAATGGTCCTGTGCACCAGAGTTTTTCCCATGAGAGTTTGCTCACCTAAGGGTGAGGGCTTGACTGGAAGTCCAATCCAATCAACACATATTAAGCACCTATGATGTTCCAGGCATTGTGCTTAGTGCTGGGATACAATTAATTAAAAGAGAAAGACAGTCCCTGCCTTCAATGAGCTTACAACCTGAAGAGGAAGACAGCACACAAAAGGAGGCAGGAAAGCAGTGGGGCAGCTTGTTGAAAGAGGCAGAGCAGCAAATGCAAAGTGGAGGAGCCTGAGAGTCTGATTCTTACCCTCCATAAAGAAAGGCACTGGTAGGAGTTTCACACTCCACCTTCAGGTTCTCCAATCAGAGGGAAGAGGAGACTGAGAAAGGTGGAAATCACCCTAATTCCTCCCTATAAGGAGAGCCCCATGTGTGGGACAAAGATGACCCTTGCCCAAATAAAATAAGCAGAGATATCTCCAAGTAGAGACAGGAAGGATTTATTTAATTATTTCTTCTTGCAAGAAGGGCAGTCTCACTACTAGAGGCAGTCTAGTAGGAGAGGCAAAATACAAAATGCAAAGCTTGGTTATATACCCAAAAGACCACCCCTTTTCCCTCCCTTGTTCCATCCTATTCCCATTAATTAGGGACTGAGGCGCACATTCTTAACTGCAAAAATCTGCTGGCGTTTGCAGATGAAATATCAGTAGTATCAAAAAGCAGAAGGTACGTGTCTAGTGGACATGAAAACAGACAAAATATGTCATCAGTATCAACTTAGATATGAAAGCAGAAGATGAACGTTCTAACAATATCAATATAGATATGAAAGCAGACAATATTCTATGAATCATGGAGATTTTAGGACATGGTGACCCACCTGGAGTTCTGCAACAGGATTTCCGATTTTATATTTGTACAGGTCAGATGGTGATCAGTAGAAACAAGTCTGGGACATCCAGGTCCGCAGATAAATTTTTCAGGGTCTGTGCTTTCCCCTCCTACACATTAGTTAAGCTTAGCACAAACTTTAACTTAAGACCAGGTAAGTAAGGCAAGGGTTCCTGGCTCCCAGCCCAGGTTACTTAGTCTTTGGTAATCTATTACAACTCTGTTTAGATTTCTGGAATGTTACCTGAGAAGTTTTCACTTTTAATCCATTCAACCACTTGTTCTAGAGTCTTTGTAAAGACTAGGGCTATTTCTGAGCTATAAAGTTTGATTTTCTTTTCCTTTCTTATGTTTATTAATGATTAAACCTGGTTGGGGTGAGGGGAAGGGAGTAAGAACAGAGGGTAAGGTAGTCTCCATGGACCCAGTGCCAGTTTGTTGTAATACTTGGTACCTA